>PVIW01001203.1:98111-327574 GCA_004026585.1 Noctilio leporinus
TTTTTTTTTTTTTTTTTTTTTTTTTTTTTTTTTTTTTTTTTTTTTTATTTTTTTTTTTTTTTTTTTTTTTTTTTTTTTTTTTTTTTTTTTTTTTTTTTTTTTTTTTTGAGATAGACTTGTAATGCTATGAATTTCCTGCTAGGATTATTTTTTCTGTGTCCCACTGATTTTGATTGCTATGTTCTCATTTTCATTTGTTTAAAGCTATCTTTTGATTTCTTCCTTGATCTTGTTGTTTACCCATTCATTATTTAATAACATTATTTAGCTTTCATGTCTTTGCATGTTTTTCAGTGTTCTTTTAGTGATTGATTTCTAGTTCATTAGCATTGTGGTCAGAGAACACGCTTAATATGATTTTAATTTTAAATCTATTGAGACTTGTTTTGTGTCTTAATGTGGTCTATCCTAGAAAATTTTCCATGTGCGCTTGAAAAGTATGTATATTCTGCTGCTTTGGGTGAAAATCTCTGAAGTTATCAATTAAATCCATTTTCTCTAGTGTGCCCTTTAATGCAGCTATTTCCTTGTTGATTTTCTGCCTGGAAGAACTATGCATTAAAGTGAATGGGGTGTTAAAAGTCCTGTCTATGGTTTACTTCCCTTGTTCTCTCCCTTTATGTCCATCAAGATTTGCTTTACATACTTAGGTGCTACTATGTTGGGTGCATAAATCTTTACTAATGTTATGTCCTCTTGTTGGATTGTTATCATTTTCTTTGTCTCTTACTATAGCCTTGGTTTTAAAATCTATTTTGTTAGATATAACTATTGCTACTCCAGCATTTTTTTCCTTTCTGTTTGCATGAAATATCTTTTTCCATCCCTTTATTTTTAGTCTGTGTGCATCTTTCAACCTGAGATGAGTTTCTTGGAGGTAACATATATATGGGTCTTGTTTTCTTATCCATTTAGCTACCCTGTGTCTTTTGGTTGGAGTGTTTAATCCATTTACATTTAATGTTATTATTAATGGGTACTTATTCATTGACATTTTCCTTTTTGTACTTGTGTTTCTCTCTGCCTCTCTCTGCTTTTTCATCTTCTTAAAGCAGATCCTTTAGCATCTCTTGCAATGCTGGTGATGTATTCTTTTTCCGTTTTTTTGTCTGGGAAACTCCTTATTTTACCTTTCATTTTGAAGGACAGTCTTGCTGGGTAGAATAGTCTTGGTTGTAGGTCTTTGTTTTTCATTGCTTGAAATATTTTTTGCCATTCCCTTCTGGCCTGTAGTGTTCCTGTTGAGAAATAAACTGATAGCCTTATTGTAGCTCCCTTGTATGTTATTAGCTGTTTACGTCTTGCTGATTTTAATATTCTTTCTTTGTTTTTGTATGTTGTGATTTTAATTATAATGTGTTTTGGAGTGGGCCTGCTTGTGTTTATCTTCCTTGGGACTCTCTGTGTTTCCTGAACTTCTGCGACTTTTTCTGTCATCAAGTTAAAGAAGTTTTCTGTCATTATTTTTTCAAACAAATTTTCTATCCCCTGCTTTTCCTCTCTTTCTGATATCCCTATGATATGGATATTATTATGTCTCATGTTGTCTTATAGCTCTCTTAACTCCTTTCTTTTTCAGTCATTTTTTTCATTTTGTTGCACATCTGGGAATTTTTTCTTTGTTGTCCTCTTCTTCATCTAGCATGTTTTTGATTTCTTTTATTATATTCTTCAGTTCAAAAATAGTATTCTTCATTTCCTCATGGCTTTTATTTATAGATTCTATGTCCTTTTTAATGCCGGTGTAGTTTTCAGTAAGTTCCTTGTAGCTTCCCTGGAGTTCTTCGTAGTTCCCCTAGAGTTGTCTGTAGTTTTCTTTGAGCTCACTGAGCTCATTGAGCTTCTTTATCATCATTATTTTGAATTCCATGTCTGGTAGTTTGTTTGCCTCTATTTCATTTAACATTCTTTCTGGGGATTCCTCCTTTCCTTTTGATGAGGGTTTATTTCTTTGTTTCCCCATTATAGATGGCATTTCTTACTTATTTTTGCTTGTTAGATTGGTCTGCTTTGACTTCCTGTCTTTGTGGTGTGACCTTCTGTGGTAAGAGATCTGTGGGATTCAGTGGTGCAATCTCTCTGATCTTCTGAACTAATGCTCTTGGGATGACCTTTATCCATTTATTTGGGTTGTCTGGTTGTGTTCGGGTTTTGCTTATTATTGGGTCACTCTTTGGTGAGTCTGTTCATGTGGTTAGCTGACTGAGTGTAGTACTTGGTTTTTGCCCTTTTCTTCTCTTTCTGAGTCCACCCCTGGTAACATCAGATTATGCCCCAGTCTGGGCCTAAGCAGCCTGTTTATGACTAGCAGCATTTTACTGCCTGTGTCTGTTTCTTTCTGTTATTGATCTAGTCACTCTGTAATACATAGTCAGGCTTAAGCCCCTTGTGGACAGGGATGAATAATTCCTGTGGGTAAAGCTATTGCTCCCCCTCAGGCAGAATATACTTGGAGGGGAGTGGTGTGCTTGAAGGGTGGCTCCCATAGCATGAAGGATGAGTCAGCATTAGGTCCTGTCGCTGCTCCCCTAGCTCTCTCTCCCTGACACCACTGCCTCAAACTCCTCCCTAGTTCAGCTGCCCTCCCAGCAGGGTGGGCTCCTCTGCTGGAGCCCAGGGCAAGTGGGTGCAAATGCAGTTCTGCATGCCTTCCCAAAAGAGTCCCTGTGTGGCCCCCATGCTGCAGCACCAGTCCCTGGGAACACCATTGTCCCTGTGCTCCCACTTTCCAAAAATCACAGTCTCTCACAGTCAAGGCTGGTCTCTATCTCCCTGTGCTTCTGACACTCATTCACCATCTTGGTCTCCTCACTAAATACTTCTGAAAAGCTTATCATTTTGTCAGTGAGTAGAAATTTCAGAAAGTATAGAAAATAATGTTGGATTATATTGCAACATATAAAAATTATTCCAAAAATACTTTTGCAGAAACTATGATTACATATATGTATAACCACACACAAACATGTCGTATAAGTCAAATGACTGAGATGACAGCAAGGAAGAAATAGTCCCATCAAGATAGAATGTGTACAGCACAGGAAAGCTAAATTAAACCTTAATTTTTTCAATGAAAAATCAATCACCTTATTTTCTGATTCTTTTTCATCAATCTTGCAAATAAGGAAAATTATCTATCATAAAAACATAACGTGGCACTGAATACTTTCCAAAGAATCTTTATATATTTGATACTCAAAGCACCTAAGAGTTTAGAAATACACCTCTTTACTTTTCAATTACATTACACACACACAACTTTTGTTTCAAGTTTTAAAAGGAAATAGAATCCATTAACTCTTTAGTATTTGGTTCTACTCTCTAGCTAATTTTTTACAGTGATATTATTTTATATTAAGAATAAAAAAGAGTTGTTTTGGCAGTTGTATTGTGTTAAAATATGTATTAAGACTGACTGGTGAGTTAAGGTAAGATATTACTATCCTGTATAAAACAACGTTAACTTTCTAAAGAAACATGTTTCTCTATCTATACCTCACTATTTGAAAGTTTTTCTCCATGGACTATGGTTTGTTATTATAATAACTACATTTCTACAAAAATTTTAATATATCCAATTACTTTATGAATATTTAGAAACATGGAAAAATATTTAAAATTTATGGTCTGCTTTTCTTCAATATTAAAATGTTTCCTGATTATTTTTTAACATCTTGTAGTTTTCACATAGTGCAAAACACTATATTTTAAAAAGTCTTACTTTTCCTCTCTGGATTTTTGGTATGTTCTGTGTTGATAGCACAGAATTTTCTGGATTAAAAGTAGGAACCAAAATAGAGTTTGCTTCCAGAAAGAAGAATAGAATGTATAATTTGTAAATTTCTATTTCTGGAAGCAAACTCTAATTTAATCCAGAAGGTAAGAAGAATTAGATAGAAATATAACTGAGGAAAAAAAGGTGATGCCAAAGTATTGAAAATACACCAATACTTTAATTTTAAAGCAAGGTTAGCCTTGGCTGTTGTGGCTCAGTGGATTGAACACTGGCCTGCAAACCCAAATGTTGCTGGTTCAAATCCTGGTCAGGGCACATACCCAGGTTGCAAGCCAGGTCTCCAGCCAGATCCCCAGCTGGAGACAGGCTAAAGGCAACCATACATTGATATTTCTCTACCTTTCTTCCTCCCTCCCTTTCCCTCTCTCTAAAAATAATGAATAAAATTATTAAAAATAAGTAAAACTGGTTTAGGTACCTTTATTGAATTCATATTCTATATTCCATTAAAAATATATATTTTATATGCTTTTTTGGTTGATTATACCTCTCTCTCTCTCTCTCTCTCTCTCTCTCTATATATATATATATATATATATATGTATATGCCTCTCTCTATATATATATACCTCTCTCTTTATATATATGTATATATATATATATATATATATATGAATTTTTTTTTTTGTTTTGACATGTTGAAGGCTACATTTTTATGACACAATAAAATAAGGGGGGAAAAAAAACAGTTCCCTGCTCTTTTGACAAGTAAATGTGGCTATTGTCCAGAATTCCTCATAGGACACAGGCTCATTGTGGTAAAAAAATTCAGGTGTAGGGTTTTATGATGAGAGAGATGTTCTGGTTGCCAAAATGTTCAATCTCTAATCCCGACCACCAACCCATGCCACACACAGTCTAAAGTAAATAAGGAATAAAGAATAAAAATGGATGGGGGTAGGGTCTAATTGTCAGTTTTCTCCTTTTTACCTTCCCATTTCCCTAGTAGTTATAGGAAGCAGTTAGACTATTCTCACTATATATAAAATTCTGATTATATATAATTCTGATAGTCTTGGAGACATAAAGAGAAACTTAAGTTTTTCTACTGTATTTTCCCTTTAGATAAAAGTCTTTAACAGAATTCTAAATACTCATTTATCAGAACTATCTAATACCTTTGCACCAACATTGAGCAAAGGGTATGTGTGTCCCTCAGGATTTTTTTTAAAGCAAAGAAAGAAAAGGAAAGAAGTAAATTGTTGACTAGCAAAGACTGATGAAGGTTAAAATTTGATTCAGAGTTAGACATGAATGTTTGAGAACAAAGCCTTTAATAGTTCTTTCAGAATGGAAATGCCTAGAAGCTGTTTTATTTGACTGAATTCAACTTTGATGTATTATACTAACTAAAACATATTTATTCTCCCTTACTGTTAGTAAAATAATTAAAACCATACTACTAGTTCATATATTTTAGGAGGTCAAGAATTTCCTGTGGCTTTAAAAATAAGTGGATATTTTTAATAATGTCTTACTTGGCCCTGGCTGGTGGCACAGTGGATAAGGCACTGACCTGGGAACCCAAAGGTCGATTCCAAGCCATAGCAACATAACCAGGTTGCAAGCCAGGTCTCCAGCCAAGTCCATAGCTGGAGGCAGGTGAAAGGCAACCATGCACTGATGTCTCTCTCCCTCTCTGCCTCTCTCCCTGCCCCTCTCTCTAAAAATAATAAATATAATCTTTAAAAAACAAAAACAAACAAACAAAAAATAATGACTCACTTGAAGGTATGTGTATCCTTCAATTTAGGGACAATAAGCAAACATAGATATACTATGAAATTAGAGTGGTCTTAGAGATATAAAGTTTGCTATGCTTAGAGAAGTCTTTCATAGAAGAAAAGTAACAAAAATGTTATATTAATATAATAAAAGAAGACATTTGAGAGATATACTCTAATAGAATATTTTTATTAGTTTTCCTCAAAGGTATAAAGCTTTATATATGGGTATAGATTTTACCCTTAACTAGCTTTATTGCCCTTGCAGAGAAAAATAGTTTTTATTTTTCATCTTTTATAATTTTAGGATAATTTAAAACTAAGTTTCAAGTCTACCAGTGAAATTGTAACAGATATTATTTAAAGGTAGGAAAACAACTCAGAGATTGTAACTTTGAAGTGGGGTCCTTAACTAGTGAGAGACTTAACTAGTGAGAGACTAGTGAGGATGTCTAATCTTAATCTCATGAATCAAAAACCTCTTGCTGCCTTTCAAGAAGACAAGTTCTGGTGAATATGTTTAGGAAATTAATAGAATTTGTCAATAAGGCTGGAACCTGAGAAACTAAATGCATAGGGAGGAAAGGAGGAGGAAAGGAGGAAAGGGACAGATGTGGGGGGAGAAAGAAAGTGGAAGGAAGGAAGGGCAAAGAAAAGGAAAGGAAAGAAAACAAGGTGCATGTGTGTCATAACCATAAATTTCTGAAGCTTCCGTTGAAATAGAACTGCCTTAATAAAGAAATGTTGGTAACTAACTACACATCATGTCTAATCACTGAAAATATTTCAGGAACTTCCTAAGAACTGAGAACATCTAAAACTTAGCTGAGGTTCTGTGACAGTGAGACACACAAATAAAACATAGACTTGGTTGGCTAATTAACAGAGAAGAGCCACAGATTTATAAGGTTCTTCCTTCCTTCAAACCAGACTTTTCCCAAACAGTGCTGTTGATAAACTGCTTCACTGGATTCTGCTGGAAAGCCAAAAGTAACACACATTTATTTTGACCCAGGGATTCAGAGAGTTCCTAAATGCTCAGTCTAATAATTTGCTAAGCAAAATAACCAAAGCAAAAAGAAATAAATGAAATTGGAATTATCAATGAAAAGGGTCTCTTTAAGACACACTATACTGGATTACAAATTTTCACCTTTCTCAAATCCCCATAAGTGAATTCCTATATAAAACTTCATTACAGTTATATATAAGCTAACAGAATGTCTATAACTTAAAAGCATATTTGAGAGGTGGTTCTCAATGTGGACTGAGCACCCTGGAATACCCCATGGACATTTGTAGAGGTTACACAGTGTAAATAGTATTTTTATAATAGCCTAGACATTCTTTCTTTTTTTCTCATTGTTTTGACATTTACATTATTGGGCAAAAGCTGTGGTGGGTAAAACTTTTAGTGCCCCAACATGAAGCAAGATAGTGGCATTATGGATGGAACTGGAGAGTATTATGCTCAGTGAAATAAGCCAGTCAGTGAAGGACAAATATCATATGATCTCAGCCATTACAGGACAGTAATGAACAAAACTAACAACAAGCGAAACAGAATCAAATATATGAATACAGTGAATAGGCTTTCAGTGGTCAGGGGGAAAGGGATTGGGGGTAGGGGGGAGGCAGAGGCAAGGAAGGGGAGCCGCTTAGACAAGAACCTAGTATAAAGGAACCATGGACATGGACAACAGGTGGGATTGACTTTGGGGGGAATGGGTGGGTGGGGAGGGGGACAGAGGGGAGCAAAAAGGGGATGGATGTAATACAACAACAATAAAATTTAAAATAAATTAAAAAAAAGAAAAAAAAAGATAGTGGCATTGACTGTAGTAGTATATTAGTTATTGTGTTGTCTTCTTCACTTGTAATTAAATAAACATTTGTTTTACTTAAGAAAGCCTGGATGAAGTGGTAAATATTGTTTATCGTATTAAGTGTATTTGGAGTACACATCTTTTTTACATGCTTTGCAACATAATGGGATGCACACATAAAACATTTTTGCTACAGACCAAAATGTTTCCACAATACATGCATCCAGTAGATCATTTGAGTTATGAACAATTTATTGTTCATAGAATACAATTTTAATTGAAGGAAAACATGGTAGGCAAATTCCAGTTACTCAAATTTGAGTACCTGGCAGACTTGTTTTTTAATGATCAAAATGATACTGTCTTAAAAGTAAACAACTAGCCCTCTTTGTTATTAATGATAAAATTCAAACTTGCAAAAGAAAATTGGAATTTTGAAAAACCTGTGCCTTCTACCACTGCTACTCAATACTTAAATTTTTTTGATGAAATGAATGGCTGCATTAACAAATGTGATTTCTGATATTGGACCATTTTTAAGGGCCTAATTGTGTCCCATCAAAAGTCAGATTTTGAACTCCTAAACTTCATTAACTCAGAATATGACTGTATTTGGAGATAGGGTGTTTAAAAAGATAAAGTTAAATAAAGTCAATAGGATGACCCCAACCCAGCATCTAACATCTTGATAAGAAGGGACTAGGACACATGCACAGAGGAAGAGAAATGTGGAGACATAAGAAGACAGTCATCTACAAGCCAAGGAAAGAAGCTTCAGAAGAAATCATTCATACCTGTATTTTGATCTTGGATTTCTCACCTCCAGAATTATGAAAAACTAAATTTGTTATTTAAGCCACACAATTATGTGTGGTACTTGGTTATGACAGACCTAGCAAACTATAACTATAGTGAAATGTGTCAACATTCACTATAGGAAGATCTACAAACCTCAGTGAATCAGTGTTTTCCAATAAAACCCACTAACATTATATGATCAACAAATTTTAATGTAACAGAATATAAAGTATTTATTGATACTGCCTCAGCTTAGTTTCCTCATTATCATACAACTAAAAATTAGATGGCAGTTAACATTTTAGAGACTTTACTTTTTGTGTGGCATCAAGAAAAGAATATTGACCTATTTTTTAAAAAAGGTTACTAATACATTGTATCCTTTTCTATTTATGCCTCTATGTAAGGCCATATTTTCTTCATAGGCTTTCAACAATTAAAACATAACACGAAAGAGTTCCTTTTAAAAGTTATTTTGAAAATATACTTAACTTATAGCAAATATTATTTGTTAGTATTTATTTAATTGGCTTGTTATTTCAAATGAATATACAAATACAGTATTATCTCTATTTCAAAATTATCAACAGCTATAATTCACATAAATGCAAGTCTTTTCAGTAATTTTTAATACTGCAAACAGTTATTGAGAGCAGATAGTTCAAGAACGGCTTAATTGAGTAGGAAAAACAATAATAAGTAGCTTTATTTATCAATGTGGAATTTGTCCTAATATGCCAGCCACTTGCTAAAAATTTCACATTTTTTCCCCTCAGTATCAACACAAATACTTGCAAGGTTTACATAATCTCTCTTGAAAGTGGAGAATTTTGAAGTGCTACATAATTTCATAATTCTCAGAGATTTGGAAACCAGTAGCCACTGAATCTTTAGTCTGTATAGTGATTCTCCATCTTTTGGGTCAGTTTCAGTGAAATGATTGTGTATGATGCTTTTCAGTATGCTTCACCAAATATTTCACTTTGCTCTAGAAAAGTATATCTTTTAACTGTGATTCTCAAAGACATATTGTAACAAATTTGTGTGTTAAGTAGATTTAAATAGACAGTAGGAATAAACATTTTTCCTTTTTAATAATTAAATTACCTAGACTCTCCTTTATTGCCTAATTCCACTCTTGAACTAAATAGTACCAAATATACCCATATTTGGCAGATTTTCTCAAGATTACTCAAGCTAGCACAAAGCTTATTGAAAGTTTATATTAAGTGGATTTTGAACAAAAGGATAGTACAGTTATTAGAGATGATGAATGATTATTCATGCATCTCAAAAATTAATTTTAACTATTATTAATGATATTTTATTTCCTATCTACTGTTTCCTACTTATCTTCCAACAGAAGATAGAATATGTTGTAAAATGACCACAGTATCAATTTGATCAAGGAAAGATGAAAGCAAAAATGCTTGAATAACTCATAAATCCTGGAAAGTTGAGGATTATTAAAAAATATGTTCTACACATATTACATAAATGTCAGCTATCTTCTGACATTTCTTGTATTCAATCAGTTGATATTTCTTGAGTTTCATGGGTCTGTGCCAATAATATCTTTCATTAGAAAGTTATAGCTTTACTTATTGTGCTCTATGCCAAGTATTTACACTAAATTGAAATATAGTGTTGAAGAAAAATTGATTTAAGTTTATGTTGTTGATCTAATTATATTTTCAATATTTTCTCTGATCTTGGGAGGCTTTTAAAACAAGTTTTAGTGTAAGTGTTAACAGTTAAAATTTATAGAACTTCAAATTTTTTAAAATATTTTTTAAAACATTAAAATCCATTTTAATTTATGCCACAGAACTCTGCAAAATAATCTACCAAATTTTGCAGTATGAATATAAAATTATTATGTAATTTTGTTAAAAAACAGCATCATATTATTTTAGGCACAAAGCAATGATGGTCATCCAATATTAAAATGAAAACCATTGCTTTTTCTCAAAGAGTAAAGAGAATATGAGTGTTGGAAACAATAAAGAACAGAAATTGTTCATACTGAAAGTGTACTTGCAGTGGAGAGGCTTCAAATGGATATTTCATAAGGAGAATGTTTCTGTATTTTTGAAACTAATATATCAGTTTAAACTGATGTATAAATCAATCCAAATTATAAAATTATATTTGAGAAGATCATAAATCAGATTGTATTATCGCACTAACTTTAAATTTTCTTGATTTGACAAGATTTATATAAATATTTTAAGCATGAAATTGATTAAAATTTAATCATAACATTGTATTGTTAGATAATTAGAATCTAACACATACTGTTATATTTAGATAACTATGACCATGTATGTGTTTTCTTAAGTCTTACTTTTTAATAGGTAACAAATAACCCATATGTCACAGTTTATTAACTTCTTAAGCTACTAGAAGTACTGCATGCCTATAATTCATCTACCTCTATATTGGATGGCTTAATGGTTTTGATTTGATTAAATGTTATATCTGCATCAGTCATTTATTTTTTAACTGAAGCAAGATGGGTTGGTGCTATATGTAAGGAAGAACTTCAGGGCAATATTTGTATTATGACCTAACTGTGAGGGAGATTTAAAATTTTGTTGAAGAAGCTTTTAATAAAAGGCTGTTATTTACCTTATTTTCCTCTCTAGGTAGCATCTTGCCTGAAGAGAGGGGTTAGGGCTAGTTCAGGGGGTTCCAACTGTTCATGGGCCAACTCCACAACATTTCCTACGTCTGAGAAACACCTAAAGAGCTGTTTACCCAAGATACCTCTTTAAATTGATTTATTTCTTTTAACTTTAGTCTTTAGTCATATTAAGCAATAATACTCTCAGTGAAATCATAGTTTGATAGGCTAATTATATTTTATTGATGTGCACTAAACCATAACATAAAAACAACATTTGCCCTGGCTGGTGGCTTGTGGAAAGGTGCTGGCCTGTGAACCCAAAGGTCACTGGTTTGATGCCCAGCCAGGGCACATACCCAGGTTGCGCCAGCCAGGCCCATAGCTGAAAGCAGGTAGAAGGCAACCATACATTGATGTTTCTCTCCCTCTCTGCCTCTCTCTCTTCCCCTCTTTCTAAAAATTATAAATAAAATCTTAAAAATATATATTCATCTTTGGTTGTCTTCTAAAAAGATATATATATGTTCAAGCCCTAATCTTCAGTATGTGTAGATGGTTCTTACTGTCTTTAGAAATAAGGCCATTGCTTGCGGATGTAAGCAACTTAACACAAAGTCATATTGGATAATGGGTCCTAATCCAATGACTGATGTCCTTTAAGAAGAGAAAAATTTGGACATGGACACAGGTAGACAAGGAGGGTCCCATGTGACAATGGAAGCACATTTTACATATCGATTGGAGTGACGCATCTACAGCAAAGGAACAAAGGATTGTCTGCCACCACCCTACCTCAGCAGAGGCTAGGGATCTGCTCTCTTAGAGCCTCCGAGAGAGTGTGGCCTTGCTGACACCCTGATTTCAGACTTCTTGTCTCCAGAACTATTGAGAGTATATATTTTATTGTTTTAAGCCGCCAATTTGTAGTAAGTTCTGCAGCTTTACGAAAGTAATACACTAAAGTAAGACCTAAACTCATCCCCCGTCCCAGCGGTGGGATGCATTTAACTCCCCGAGAAGGCTGAGCTGGGAGTTCTGTAAGGGCCCTTTTCAGTGCTCTGGCTGAATGATGATGTACAGGTTTCCCCGCTACCCAAAAGTAGACCAATTCTGTAAGCCAAAGTAGTGTAAAGCAAAGAAGCAATTACCATTAATTTATAAGAAAAAAAGAAAATGTTTGTATTCCCAGACCTGAAATTTGACAGACAAAATGTCTTTATGTTTGTTCACCATGATTAAAATGGATTAAAATGCTTAATTACACCCAGTTTTCTGCTAAGTGTAACAGCTTCATGAGCTGTCTTAAGGCTTTTCTGATCCCTTACGATACAGCTGGCTAATAGACGCACAAAATAAACTGCAATAAAGCACAGAAGCTCACAGACACAATTCAAAGCTCTGGAGAATGGACGCCGAGATTCGCGCAGTTCCAGAGAAGCAGCTTGGCAGTGCCTCCCTCCCTGCTGAAGGTGCACACTGCCTCCATCATGGCTCACTGAAAAACAACAGCTGAATGCTGTTTTCTTGCCTTGCATTTTCTTGTAACAGCAGGACTCCTTTTTGATTGATTTTGGTTAGGAAAAATAGATCATGATGTAGGTATTTTGTAAGAGCAAACTGGCGAAACGTGTACTTCTG
The DNA here is from genome assembly GCA_004026585.1 of Noctilio leporinus. Taxonomy (NCBI): domain Eukaryota; kingdom Metazoa; phylum Chordata; class Mammalia; order Chiroptera; family Noctilionidae; genus Noctilio; species Noctilio leporinus. The sequence continues at coordinate 110,523 of PVIW01001203.1, forward strand.
AAAACAGAGGGGTTCCTGCGTCAGTCATATTTATACTCAGTTATGATGTAAGTGTCAGGGCCCTTATTTATAAGGTGAAGAAAAAGCTGTTTTAATTGAGCTTGAACAGATTGATTGCATCACTTCTGAAAGGCACACTAGTTATGTGCTTTTGAATGTCCTATGTTCACTCACAGCCTTCCTCCTAACTACAGGCCCTGCAGAGCCATGGCTGGGGCCTGGTGATCTGTTTTAACGGTGTCATTGGGAGAACAGGGCTCCAAGCTGAAGTGTTTCTAACACATCCACCAAGAATGGAATATTATGAATAAAAGCCTGCTTTTCTCAACACTAATTGTTGGGTCTTATACCAAGGTGCCATGTAAACTAACTTCCCTTTGTTCGGTAACACAATGTTGGCATCAACTAGATATAATATTAAAATAAACTATAGATTACACACCACAGACATGTTGTATTTCATATGCAATATTTAAAATTTATCTCAATAAATAATGAATCAACATTCATCGTAATTATATTTAATACCTATCCAATATAGTTTTTTCAATCCTTTGAAATACCACAGAGACCAATAAATTTATTTCATCTACCAAGATTTATTTTTGGCTCTTACCTCTTTAATTAACCTACATAATCTTCAAAGACAAAGAATAGAACAAAGGGTACTGACCTAAGATCAAAGTTAGAATCATAACTATTTTAAGGACTGTAAGTTTACATAGGCTAAATTATTACTCAGGAAATTGAAATAGAATGTCATTTCCTAATGCCAAAATTTCCTCTTTATAAAAATTAATGTGCCTACTTCCACCCCATGATCACAGGTAGGGAAGGAAGCAATTTCAAACAAAAGAGAGTTTAGGAGGAGGAAGTAGTTGAAAAGAGGGCCAAGAACTAAGCCCACAATGAGGTTTATTAGTATAAAAACAGAGATAAAAGATAAATAATCATCTCCCAAATACATATTTTAAAAACAATAAAATATGGATTAATATTAGAGTAGGAAAACCTGGAATAAAGTTTAAAAAATGGTCCCAAAAGTGAATTAGGAACAATAATTAATAGGTTTGTTATCAGAATTGGGAATGACTACATCTCAAATAACATAGCAGTAAAACTAACAGGATTAAATGTAACATGCAAACCTGCATCCTGCAGCCAAATTAGAAGTGAAGACAAATGTGTGTAGCATTGCCAGTCAGCAGCAAAAGATGGGAAAATTTTGAGCTGGCATTTGGACCTGCAAGAAAAACGGCTGTAATTGTCAATGTTTGCTGTAGGGGTTGGAAGGGGGCAATGATGGTAGCATGCTATGTTCTTTTATTTCTGATTTTAAAAGTGCAGGATATATAAAACTTAGCTTAACAGTAAATAATGTAGAAAAACACAAACATACAAGTAAAACCAAGAACAGTAGAAATAATTATAACCACAAGAGCAACAAAATTGAACAATTTGCTGAGATTCACAAAGCAAATAAAATACTTTCATTAATAGAAGTATATCCCCAGACTATATTTCCATTGTTTTATTTGCATGTCAGCTATTTAATTGTGTGCTTTCTATTTTGAAGAAAATAGAAATAGATGACTGTAATAGATATCTTTTGTGAAATAATTTTGCCCTGGGGAAAGTTACTTATTGATGTATTTATCCTGGCAAGTGAAAACTTGAAAGCTCAAAATATTGATTTTCAAGTATGAAACAAAGGATGGGACTGATTTTTCTATCCTTACAGAGGCAGAATCAGTGTTCATAGATGAGTTAAGAATTAGAGCTTGAATTTGTTGTCATTGTATATTTATTGAGGTAATTCCTTGAAAGAAGTGAGGTCTCTGCTTCATTCAACAGATGGTGTATGAACTTTTTCAGGGAATTCCTCTACTAGATAGAAATTGGTTTTTAAGATAGCTTCCATACCTAAAATTTAATTATCCGAAATATCTATTTATTAAATATAAAATATATCATATAATATATAAATATAATATAAATATGACTATATGATACATGTGTATAAATCATTGTGACAATTTAGGTGTTTTAAAGTAAAATATATATAGGAAGGGGTTTTAGATTTCATCAATAATCTTTTTTAAATTATGTAGTTAACAGAATATTATATGTATATTAATTTCAGGTGTGTGATACAATAATTCAACATTTATATATCTTACAAAGTGATTACAATAGTAAGTCTAATATCATGTCAATGTGAATAGTTATTAATGATAATATTGACTATAGTTCCTGAGCTGTATATTTTAATGCTATGACTTATTTTATAATTGTTTGTATTTCTAAATCCTCTTCCCCTTTTTCATATGCAATGATTTTTAATTTACTTTAGAGAAAGAGGAAGGGGAGGGAGGGAGAGAGAGAGAGAGACGCACAGATTTGTTGTTTCACTTATTCATTAATTGGTTGGTTTTTGGATGTGCCCTAAATGAGGATTGAACCCTCAACCTCTGCGTATTGGGATGACGACTCTAACCAACTGAGCTACCCATCAAGAGCTCCCCTTCCATTTCCGGCCATCTCTTCACTCTCTTCCCCTCTAGCAACCATCAATTTGTTCTCTGTATCTAAGAGTTTATTTCTATCTTGTCTTTTCCCATTGTGTATTCTTGCCTCCTTTATTGTAGATCTCTATGGTGTTGCAGATCTGACATCATCAAATTCTTATGTTTATATGAAGTATTTGACCTTACTTTCAATGAATTCTATGTATCATATTCATAGTAGGCATATTTCTTGGCTTCATTTCCAAAAACACAGTGACGAATGAGATGGATATAACATTACAAAAATATTTTTAAATAGCCACTTTATAGTTTCTGGAAAAAAGAACCCATAAGCTTCTAGGGTTTTACTGTCCAAGAACAGATGTGGAAAACAAAATTTAAGACAGCTCCACATAATAAATATCTGCATAGTCTAGGCAAAGGTGATTGTCAATTTATTTTGGAGTTTTTGGCATGAAACATCATCTTAATCATCTTTCTCACTTAGACTGTCAAAATAGAATTTATAGTTTATCTTCACAAGGCCAAGCCACTCTTCAGATAACTATAAACTTTAATGAAATGTCTGCTGAATTGGTTCTTTGGCTAAAATTAACCCACATTGGAATAAAAGAATCAATTCTACTTGAATTGCAATAAAGGATAATTTTTTAAAATATTTTATTTATTATTTTTAGAGAGAAAGGAAGGAATAGAGGGAGAGAGGCAGAGAGAGACATCAATGTGTGGTTGCCTATCACCTGCCTCCAGCTACAGACCTGGCTGGAGACCTGGCTTGCAACCTGGTTATGTTGCCCTGGCTGGGAATCGAACCAGCGACCTTTGGGTTCGTAGGCCAGCTCCTTATCCACTGTGCCACCAGCCAGGGCTGGAAGGATAAATTTTTATTGATAGAAAAATCATTCAAGTAGGGTCAAATCATCCTTAAAATTGTATATTTAAAGTCACTTTTACTATTTTGCTAATTTTGACATTCATATTATACATCTTAAACCAAAACAATTTAGAAAATTAATCTTTCCAGTCTAATTATAAATTGAATTTACAATTGTCATATTTAGAATAAAATTATTTTTAACCCAATTTAAGCAGTATGTTTATCTATATTTATTTTACTCACGGATACCACTGGTAGCAAGAGAACTAAATTTAACAATAAGTTGTATGCCTGACTTTCATAAATTCATAGTTTTACACAGCTGTTAATTGAGGGTAAATGTTTTTATATAAAAGTGATCCTTTGAAACTTATTTTTAAGATTTTTCATTAAAAATTTTTAATCATGCTCTCACCACCACTGTCTGCAAAACATCCAGAATTATGTCATGGTATGTTTCTTTCTCTAAAGAGGCTACCTAACCCTTGTTATTTTCTATAGTTCAAGGGTTGGGAGGTGAAATGGAACAAGTTGTATGTACATATTTTTCCATTGAGTTCACCTAAAGAGAGAGATGGGATATGCAGATTACAAACTGTGTGGAGCATGATTGCCAAGCAACAACATCCTCCCAGCCTTATGGGAATTAAATACTGTGGTAAAAACACAGATTTCAAATACACTGTAATCCATCTCTACCACAAGATCCAACTCAGAAAATGTTGGTGTTCATTATGCTAACAACATTAATCTCTTGACAGTATTTTCAGTAAGAAAATTGCAGAGCTGGAGGTAAACTAAAGGGCATTAATTAACAGTTTAAGCCATGACAGTGTCTTTTTAGATAGTTTTCTAACACTCTGGGATGCTTCCAAATTCACTGGGTTGACTTTCAATTGGCCTAGAAATTTTATTTAACTTAATCATTAATTAAAATTATTTTATTTTATTTTTAGTTTTCCCATCCTCTTCCAAGAGATACGCCCATTGATTTTATTTCGTTTTTAGTATATCTTTTGATCATGCTATTACAGTAGTCCTAATTATTTCCTCCTTTGTCCCTTCTGCCTGGAACCAACTTTCCTTGTAGGAATCTCCCCACCTTAGTTTATGTCCATGGGTTGTGCATATAAGTTCTTTGGCTTCTCCATTTCTTTTACTCTCCTTAACATCTCCCTGTCTATTTTGTACCTACCAATTATGCTTCTTGATTCCTGCAACTTTCCCCCAATTCTTGCCCTTTGCCTCCCCACTGATAACTCTCCATATGGTTCCCATATCTATGATTCTGACGCTGTTGTAGTTATTTGCTTAGTCTGATTTTATTTTTTAGATTCAGTTGTTGAAGTTCTGAGTTTGTTGTCATTTTACTTTTCATAGGTTTGTTATTTCTCTTAAATAAGTCCCTTTAACATTTCATATAATAACTTGGTGATGATGAACTCTGTTAGTTTTGCCCTGACGGGAAGCACTTTATCTGTCCTTCTATTCTGAATGACAGCTTTGCTGGGTAGAGTAATCTAGGTTGTAGGTCCTTGCTTTCATCATTTTGCTTACAAGTCCCTTCTTGGTTGCAAAGTTTCTTTGAGAAATAAACTGATAGTCTTACAGGAATTCCTTTGTAAATAACTATCTTCTTTTCTCTTGCTGGTTTTTTTTTTTTTTTTAAGATTTTATTTATTATTTCCAGAGAGAGAAAAAGAGAGAGAGGCAGAGAAACATCCATCAATGTGTGGTTGCCTTTCACCTGCCTGTAGGCACGGACCTGGCTTGCAACCTGGTTATATGCCCTGGCTGGGGAATCGAACCAGCGACCTTTGGGTTTACAGGCCTATGCCTTATCCACTGTGCTACCAGCCAGGGCTCTCTTCCTATTTTTAAAACTTTCTTTTTATCTTTATCCTTTGGCATTTCAATTATGATGTATTTTGGTGTGGTCCTTTTTGGATCCAACTTGCTTGGGACTCACTGTTTCCTGGACTAGTATGTCTATTTCCTTTGCCAAATCAGAGAAGTTTTCTTTCGTCACTTTTTCAAATAATTTTTCAATTCCTTGCTCTTTCGTTTCTCCATATGGCATCCCTATGATTCAGATGTTAGCACTTTTGGAGATATCCCAGAGTCTTCCTATTCTCTCTTCATGTTTTTAAATTCTTGTTTCTTCATTCTGTACTAGTTGACTATTCATTTCTTCCTTATGTTCCAATTCATTGATTTGAAGCCTGGCTTCCTTCCCTTCATTATTGGTTCCCTGTGGGTTTTGCTTTATTTCAGTTAGTGTAGCCTTCATTTCTTCCCTTATGCTTTTGCTGTACTCAATGAGTTTTCTAAGCATCCTTATTGCCAGTGATTTACACTCTGTATCTGTTAGGTTGGTTATCTCCATTTCATTCAGTTCTCTTTTTTCTGGAGTTTTGATCTGTTCTTTCATTTAGGCTATATCACTTTGTCTCCTCAATTTAGCAGCCTCCCTGTGTTTGTTTCTATGTAATTAGGTAGAGCTGCTATGACTCTGTCTGAGTAAACATGTTACAGTGTAAGGGCCAGAACCTTAAATACTTATCAGTGCAAGGTGACCTGCTTTAGCACTTTGTGGTGCTGTATGTGGGGGAGGGGTCAGAGAGGGAATAATGCCACTTGCTTGGCACTCATCCCATTTCCAGTTACTGCACCCACTTCCCACCTGTGACTGGTACCCCTCTAACTATTGCCATGGTGGTGGTTCCCAGAGTGGGTGGGAACCCACTAAAGTATGAAAATCTTTAGAGAAATGGATAGTTTCTTCTGCTGTTCTAATCACTGATTTTCACAGACAGAATCGGAGACTTTATGGGCTTTGCAGTCAGGCCTGGGACTGGGATTACTCCCAGGTGTCCTTCCCAGCTTATATTCAACATTTGTGAATGTGAGGCCAACTGATCCACCAGCTGCCACCACTGCCTTGCCGCCTCGCCATCACCACATTGAGTCCTCTCCATCCCAGCTCCCCATCCCTGCCCCTCCTACCAGTCTGGATGACTATGTCTTTTTTAAATTGTTGGTTGTCAGACTTCATACAGTTTAGTTTCTGGCAGTTTCAGTTGTTTTTTGTTTTGAGATTAGTTGGGATCTTTCTTATAGTTGTGCAATGAGGCAAGTCATATCTCCCTATGTCTCTATCTTGGCCATCATTAATTAAAATTTATTTCCTATTTTTAAAACAATATATAAGGACTCTCTGATATTTATTTCTCTTTTGCCTTGTATTTCTATTGAGCATGAAGACTCCTTAATATTTGGCTGATAGTTATAAAAACTAAGACTGACTATACTTCACATTTTCTAACATGATGTTAGGAAAGTGATTTTATCCTGCCGTATTTGTTTCCTCATTTGTAAAAGAAAGATAATACATGATCTTTATAATAAGAACATTTAAGGTAAAATAAGCGGGAGATAAAAACACTTTAATTCATATACATAAAACTTTATTTTTAAGTTTTAAAAGCTTTCTTCCAAATGGAAACCTTTTGGAGCTCTAGACTAAAAACTGACTCCTTGTATTCTCTAGTCATTTTTTTCCAGACCTTACTGCATAGTCTCACCTCTGACCTCTGGCACTTAATTTTAAAAAACAAATGATTTTCATTTTTCAAAAGAAAATATATGAAACTGTAAAATTACATATATATATATATATATATATATATAGAGAGAGAGAGAGAGAGAGAGAGAGAGAGAGAGAAATATATATATATATATATATATATATATATATATATATATATAGTCTGTCCTGAAAATATTAAGCAAATGTCAATATAATTAAAATAGTTTGTGTGGCCAATACTTTTGGGCCAAACATGGATTTTTTGACAGGACAACACATCAAGAAGCATTTGGTGTGGAGCAAATGACTCCATGGTCATTCTGAACAGTACCAAATGTTCACTAATCATTCATTTGTTCTTGCATGTAGCCACCAAAAAGAAGATCAAGTAGATAAAAGAGACATACATTATTTTTTTTCTTGTGATGAAAACTTTGCCTTGGTTGTTATTCCTGGAATAAAAGGCTGTGACTTATGTTCAAAATAGATGTAGCAGTTCTACTTGTTTTTAATGTTTCATCATGTTTCTGACAAATAAAAATTTGACTTCCTTCTGAAAGGTTGGAAAGAGCAATACCCCTTTCTCCTTGAAGCTTTCTTCAACTCCATCAACTTTATGGGCCTCAGTTTTCACATCTCTAAAATGGCCAGGTATTGAAGGGTAAGTAGGACAAGGTTAACTTCTATGATCTTCAGATTAGTCTGAAATTACATTTCTTCTTGTGCATTCATTTAACAATGGAATTAAACACTTAGATTATGTACCAGCCATTGTGCAAAGTGCTGGGGGTGCTGGATGGATGTATGAAAGGAGAAGGAAGGAAAGAGGAAGGAAGAATCTTTGAATTTTAGTAACTATAATTATGGTCAAATTATATTAAAATTAGAAATTGAATCATAATATTAGCAAACTGAAAATCATATTAAATAACCAATGTCTACTTTCTCTAAGCAAGCCATTCCTGAACCAAGCAACTGGGTGACTATATTGTGATAAAGGTTTCCAAAGGTGCATATTGTTGGTGCATTCTTAAAGCTGAACATTTTTCCTATCATATGACATCTATTATAGATTGTTTCATTTGTTTAGTGCTATTCAGTATTCAGTTCCTTTTCTTTTGCCTTACTTCTCTATGGGTAAACTGTAGTAGGCTGCACGATGGACCCCAAAGATATCAGCTTCTGTTACCTAGAACCTTTAACTTTGTTATTTGAAAAAATATTGGTCTTTGAAGATGTGATTAAATTGAGGACCTTCAGATGGGGAGATTATCCTGGATTAGTTGTGAGGCCCCTAAATGTCATGTATCTTTATAGGAGAGAGGCAGAAAGGGATTTGATGCATACGCACAAAATAAGAGTCACTGTGGAAACAGAGGCAAAGATTAGCATCATATGGCCACAAGTCAAAGAAGGTTGGCAGCCTCCAAAAGCTAGAAGAAGTAAGGAACAGCTTCACTGCCAAAGCCTTTCAAGAGTGCTGCTTGGCTAACGTCTTGATTTCAGCCCAGTGACTTAAATTTGGGCTGGAATCTAGAATTTTGAGGAAATAGATTTGTGTTATTTTAAGCCACCCAGTTTGCAGTAATTTGTTGTCATAGCAAACTAATATATAAACTATATTTTCCTGCCTCATTGATTTTGGACTTTGCCATGTAATCTGCAATGAATATGAACAAATAACATAGCTTTCATGTTCAAGAAAACACTTTAAATGCATGCTTTAGCAGTCCATCTTGCTTCAGTCCCCCTTCATTAACATATTTCACATAGCAGCACTCCTTCAGCCTAGGTTCCAGAAGAAGAAATACTTAGACAAATAGAGCCAAACCCAACCAAGTGAAGCCAAACTTAGCTGAGCCCGAAGTACAGCAGCCAACCTATAATCCTCATGTTATGTGAACAAGAAATAAATGTTGTCACAAACCATTGAGATTTTGGGGTATTTGTTGTTCAAGCCAAATAATGATAATGCACACAGAGAGCCATTGATGAATAATTTACCTACTCTCATTACCTTTTTTCCTTTGGAATTTTAACTATTATCATTTATTTTATTTGCTTTTAGCTACAGAAAAGTATTTCTTCTACTTACATGTTGGTGTATTTTTTATTAAAATTCTTTAGGAAGATAAATATTCAGCATTCTCAGGATAAACCCTTAGATGTTGAGGAGGGTTAATAATCATTTTTTGGTCTTTCCTTCTTTATCATAACTAATGCCAACTTTTTCAATGTTTCTTAATTTAAACAATATTCTAGTATTCTGATGTTCTGGGAAGGCAAGCCTTTTGGAAATGTGAAATTCCTTCTATCATATTTATGGTCATAATCAACTCAGTTCATGTTCAAGGATATCTTAAAGACATTATATGAAGCATGTCTACACTTCATGTCACTCTACTACCTTCATTTTTGTCCAATCCTCATTTTTCTATTTCAGGCCCTTTTAATCAACTTTCTGCTACTTTCTAATATCTATTTTATTATCCATCAAAAATTAAAATTTTAAAGCCCTGGCTGGTAGCACAGTGAATAAGGCACAGGCCTGCAAACTCAAAGGTGGCTGGTTCGATTCCCCAGCCAGGGCACATAACCAGATTGCAAGCCAGGTCTCCAGCCAGGTCCGTGGCTGGAGGCAGGTGAAAGGCAACCATACATTGATGTTTCTCTTCCTCTCTCCCTCTCTCCTTTCCTCCTTCTCTGGAAATAATAAATAAAATCTTTTTAAAAATGCATTTTTATTCTTGAGATTGATTCCAAGTGCATAATTCTATTTTTACTCCTAAATTTCCATAGTAAAACCATTCATTTTTTGTTAATGAATTTACCTTGTGAAATATCCTACTTTTATTGAACCAATTCCCATGAATTATATGTAAATTGTGGCATCTTTAACAGAGAAATTATGGGTAACTGAGGGAAATTATTTTTAAAAAATATCACATAGATTTATTGATTGCTTATAGATTGCGACCTGAGAAGATCAGTTTCAGAAATCTGGACAAAGTATTGGGGATACCACACAGGATTGTGCAGCTCATCTTCTGTATAAGAGCCCCCAGCCCAAAGGGAAAAGGGGCAGCTGAAATTTAAGCTGCATGCCATTTACCAAGCCCTAAACATTACCATGAAGTAACGTCCAGGTGGTGGAAGAAGGGGTATATTTCTATTTTGCATCTATGCAGCCACCAGATGTGCCTCTGTGAACTGCACCCACTACCTGGAAGAGGTGCCAGAGAGAGCTCTGTGAGCCAGGCCAGACACATTTGCCTCAGACTCGGTAAGTTAAAATGTACAAAACTAACACTGTTGAATTGGTCAGTTGGCTCAGAATAGCTGATATTTGACATGTTCATTACATTTTCTGCCAGATGCTGGTGTTCCACACTCATAGACATTCATTATAGAGTGATTCAGTCAGATCCCATTGAGTTTTGGTTCAAACTGAAGCAGAAACAGTAATTCTAGGGTAATCTCTGGTTTTCATTCCTGCTGTTCACCATGGTCTTCTATTAATCAAGCATTGTTTTTCTGGTCAAAGGTTTCATTATATTGTCCTTTTTTTCTGACCTAGGCTTAGCCTCCAGACTGAAATTCCCAAAGCTAGAGCTCTTAAGAGACGACCCTGCTCAGGTCCCTCTCAAGCACCTCCAGGGGCCCATATTCTTTCTTTAGGAATGGCTGAGTCAGTGCATGACCATTTCCGTAACAACAGAGATCCGATGAGTTCAATGGCCTCTGAAGACAGCAGGGTTATCCAACAATCCAGCCTCTGAAGCTTAGATGTTACCAGTGAGAGACCTGGGAAGCATTACTTTAAGGAGCTATTCTACCATTTAGCTACAAACAGAAAATTTCCATGTAAGTCAGGAAAGCACAGAACTCAGGTACATGGAATCAAGTATAACAATTACATTTTCATTTTCTGTGTTAATAAGAAAAAAGTTAATTATATTCACTACATTAATAATAGTAATAATAATAATGATAATAAACATTATGCCCCATTAACAAAACTGTCACAGAATGGAATAAAATATTTTTGAAATAGACTTTGGTAATGATGTGTGTGTATGTATGTTTGGGTTTGGAAAATACTGTGTCTGTAATTGGGATTTAGAACTTTTTGAGAGTCTGCCAAACAAATAAATCCAGTTCTGTGACACAACTCAGCATACGTTCCAAATGAAATTTAAAAGCAAGAGCATGACAATATACTGGGCACGTTAACCAAAATGGTTAGCTTCCTTGAATTCTGTTGCCATGCTAAGCCCCAGCAAATTAACATTTTTCAGTTTCACACTGTGGAAGCTTAAAGTGTTTTCATAAGTTTTCTAGGAATCAGAGTGTGGCTGAATTTTACAAATCTCATAGAGTACTTATATTAAATTTCACTAGAATATGCGTTGGACTTATCATTGGTTTTTGCTAAATTCGATAATGTGTTCACTGAGTAAAACCAGTGGTTTAACCTTGGGTCAGTGGGGAGCCAGCCTGGGAGTGGCCAGGTGCTGAATAGTAATAGATCACTGGGGAGCTGATGGTGGGTACAGGTGGTCAGGACAGGTGTCAACAGCAGCAAGTACAAGGCAATTGAGAAAGAACAGCATGTTCTGTCAGAAAGACCCACACCTCAGTGGCAGGCTGGGCCTTGGTGAATGGGACAAAGATAACAGAAGCCTCCAATGGTGGTGGGCTTTAGCCAGCAGTTTCAGACGTCCAGACATAATGTTCCTATTACTGACGGAAAACAGCAATAGCAATAATTTATCTTGCTATCTTCAACACATTCTGAAATTATTAAAAACCTATAAAGTTTACGGGATGATTACCATTTTATAGGTGAGGAAATTGAGACTCACACAAGTAAAGCCACTTGCTTCAGTCCACTGCACTGAACTGCTTGAAACAGTTCAAGGGACTGTTTGAAGCAACTTGCTTCATACACACAAGGGCTCAAAGAGTGGATTTATGCTTCTAACTTTGGCTGATCCCTGGTAATATGGTGCATCAAAGACTCACTGTAGCAGGCTTGAAATCAACTGGAAGGCTCAAGTGTAAAGGTGTAAGGTAGGGTGTGGTTACTACAAAGTACAGGAGGACAAATGTTGTAAATTCCAAGGCTTTTTTCTGCTAAGCATCTTTTAGGTTACTTTTCTAGTCCATCAGCCTCATTGCTCCTTTCCTCCCTGAGAAAATGTCTACATCTGTCCTCATTGTGTGTTCATTCAGGGTACAAATACGAATAAGACTGGCTCAACTTCTGCATTGGGGGAGGTCCTTTTCTGGCAAGTTGACCGGCACTAAGTGCAGACAGAGACCCTCCTCAGCTTTCCTCTCCTCTCCCTCTCTCCTTCAGCAGGCTAGCGTACAGGTTCCTCCCATTTTAGTCTTACTGTTGGAGAAGCAAATGCAAGAGCAATTATGGTTAAGTGCTCTGTGGAGGTCTCAACATCTGCGTGTTTCCTGAGTATGTTTTAATAAGGTACATGTGGCATCCTATATACTGTATTCTTACTCCCAAGTAGAATGTGTTGAACAGCTTGTCTGCTGAGACAAATTTTTAGTAAGGGCTGTGGTAACCTCTGCTCACTTATCACATTCGAAGTGCAAATTAAGGTGAAAGAGAAGAGTTACCACAGTAGCCCAGTGACTGAAAACCTGAACACAGGCCAGCTGGGATTAGCTCTGCACTCCACTTCACTCCATTAAATGACCCAAAGCAAGTCCTCACTCTACTGGAAGGGACCTGGACAGCCGGACAGGAATCTGTCCTCATTTGTTCATCCCATGTGATGGGCCGGAGGCAGGACTGAAATTGCAGGTGTAATTCAACTCCTCCAGATGAAAAGGCTGGGGGTGGCTGGGAGCCAGGCTGGCCATTACATTTATGATCCTACAGTCTGCCAGTGTGGTCTTAATTGCTAGAGATTTCTTTGCAAATTAATGTATGGAGAAATTTTTTTTTTAAATTTTATTTATTATTTATGTACTTAGTTATTAAGAAACCTTTAAAAATAAGCTTTTTAAATTCTTATTGATTGATGGATTGTTTAATGTTATGAATAGCTTAAAAACTATTTTTTTCAAAATCTTGCATTTAATAACATTGTGGACTACAAAGTTCCCAAATATTACTTTTGTAATATGGTTTATGTTTTGTCTCTGGATAAGTAACAAAGGAGACTGGCATTTATATAAACTCATTTGTGCTACCTTAGTTGTTGTATTTGTAGATTAAAATTAATTAGAATTTTCAGAACATGCTGGTGTTATATAATAAATCAATGGCAAATAGTGAAAGGATTTACTTTTTCAAATAACTTATTAAGCTTATTTTATTCTCACATACTTCATGTTACTTAAGCCTCACAACCACTGAGCTTCAGCTAGGTTAAGTGATTTATATGAGAATAGATAGCTAGCAAATATCACAACTGGAGTTCAAAAGTGTATCTTCTGGGCCTGTGCCTATTATGTTTTTCATTCAGTATAAACATTTTTAAAGCTACCTACCGATAAGTACTCAGATACAAAATGGCCTAACAAAACTGTTTTTGGATGAAGCAGCAGCGAACCTGGAGGGAGGTAGAAGAGAAGAGCGGGCATCCGGTGGGTGGAAGCTCTGATCATGGAGTTAGTTTCTTGGTGATACAGGTGCTCATGTGACTCTTGGTGCTTTGGAATTACCAGGAGGCGATGTTTTCTGCTCCGCAGGTTGCAGAAAATCATCCTATTTGCGTATTCCACTTGGTGCCAGGGGACTAGCAATGCCATGGGATTTAACTTAATAAAGAACACAGACAAATGATCAAAAAAGATATATAATGGCTTTTGAGTGTATCAAATAATACACAAATTATAGCAATAATGAAGTGTCATTGTTCAGATTGGAAAAGCTAAATTTTTTTTAATGCAATATTGGCAAAATGTAAAGAAATCATGAGTGTAATTTGACACATCATCTCTGAAAAAACTGGCAATACTAATCAGAGTATTAAAAATATTAACTATTTGAATTTTACTTCTGGGAATTTATCCCATAATATATAAACATATGCAAAAAATGACATAAATAGGGAAAATATTTACAATAATAATGGTATATTTTATGAGTGTAGGATTTAAATGATTTATGGTACACAATGGAATAATATTACAAAAATATGTACATGTATGCACATACACACTCTCCTATGTGGTAGATATGTATGTGCTGCTAATTATTTATTTTGGAGATTTTTAAGTGAAAAACAAAATATGGGGAAAATTAGTGTTTTAGCACAAAGATACATATAGACTACTCTGGGAATATATATAAGAATCTTTTAAAATAGTCTTTGCCAAGACTGGGAAGGATACCAAAAGTCAGTGACAATGGAGATATTTACATTATACTCTTTGTCTTCCTTCCTTTTTATTTTATTTTTTACATTTACATGTGTTTTAATAAAAATCCATGGCCAATGTGAAAAATATTCACAAATAAGCAAATATTGTTGTGCTAGCTAGGATTCTAGGACGGTCTCCAAGATCCCTACTTCCTGGTGCATATGTCCTGTATAATCACAGGTGATGCTTATGAATATGATGGGTTTTATTACTGTAATTAGGTTACATTATGTTGCAAAGGTAAAAGGGTTTTGTAGATGTAATCAAAGTCCCTAGTCAGTTTACCAAGTTAATCAAATATGAGATTTCTTAGGTGGGCCAGAACTAATCAAGTGTGCCCTTTAAAAAAGGGTTTGGAGGTCATAAAGGCATTCCTGCTGGCCTTGAGGGGCCTGTGTGACCACTGCTTGAGAGAAGCCTTTATCTGCTGAGAGTGACCCCCAGGTGACATATTGATTACGCCCCACAAGAGGACCCACTTTAGCTATGTCAGACTCTTGGCCCATGGAAATCATGAGAAACTACATTGGTGTGGTTTTGAGTCACTAAGTCTTTGGTAATTTTAGTGCAATTATGAGCAATGAATACAATTGAGTACTTACTACGCACTAAGCAAACAGATGTAAGCACAACATGGTTAAGAAATTGTTGCCAAGTAAGGAGAATTGAAGTCCATAAACGAAGTTCTCACAATATAGCACCCATGCATGAGGATATAGAGATGACCACAGCATATGCCAAAATACAGAGTACCCTACATATTTCCATACAGATTGGTTGAATTTAAACTCTCAGAGAACATATTTATGCTGTCAGCTTAGTTGCTAATAGAGAAAACACCTCCCTTTATGGGGGCCTACTTTGATGGACAGGCAGCAAAAGGGAAGGGAGTCAGCCTTACTCTTAGACCAGTCATGGCCTGGAAAAATAAATAAGGAGCAGAGTAAGTGGTAGCAGCTGTGAAAAAGTAAAACTGTAAAAAGGAAGCCACAGAATCATGGTTCTAAAACATATGTCTCCATCATCTGATACACTTTAAAAAGTGTAGTTTTTTTCAATTCCAAACAATCCCAGTCACAATCCCAGTGTGAATAAGAAGAACTAGAATGAGGCACAGGAACTAGCATTTTTAACAGGGATATTATGTGATTCTGATGCAGGGGTCTAAGGACCACAATATGAGCAGCAGTCCATTAGAGGTGTGGGTCTCATTAATTGGTGACATTCTATCAGCTATCAATGGAACATGTATCCATATGGGCTGAAAAAAAGAAAAGGAAGTAAGTCTATGGTGCTTTGAAAAAGGAGACTCTGGAAAGTTTAGCACTTTGAGTAAGGGAATTCCTACTTCTCTAACTAAAGAAGATATATATATATAAGTTATATGTAGTATTCCATACATATACAGTATTTATGTAGCAATACATAGATATATAGAAGAATATATATATATATATATATGGAAGAATATATATACTGTTCTCCTTTATATTTAATAAGGGCATTGCGAATAATAAAATATAATGACAAATATGCAGAGTTTTGAAGGGAAAAGTTTTTTTGATCAGTAATGATGTTATAACATTTAAAGTTATGTAGTATTATAAAACTATCTTAAATGTAATTTTCCCCCTATGACTTTGACATTTTATGGTTAAATAGCATCTTTATACACACAGAACCATTATTTGTCCTAATCGACAAGAATAATTTGCTTGTCATTTATATGAAGGTTACTACTAGAACTATTTGAGTCTAAATAAATTGATTAATTGAAATGGTTAGTTTGTGTGTGTGCTTTGCTCATACACCATTGATAAAAACATAATATGTGCCAAGCACACTTCGAGGTGTCTTAGATTTGTCAGTGAAGCATTGCATTACTATCTAAGTATGTATAGAAACTGTATACATACACCTTAAAGGCACAAAATAAATGTTCATTCTAAAGGGGTGGGAATTAAAGGAAGTCTTCACAGAGGAAGTGAATATTAGCAAAGACATGCCTCTTAAGTGCTATGGGAATGCATTTCAATTGGAATACTATTGGTGGCAAAGAACAGAGGACCCACCTAAAATTGTCTTAAACAATGTGAAAATTGTCATCTCTTACAGTGAGATTGGAAGGTGTCAGTCCAGGTATCATTCAGTGGCTTGAGGACTCACCAAGGAGCCAAGTTTCTCTTTTGACCTTGAGCTCTTCCCCTAAAAGTATTTAGAATATCGCACCTCCCAAGTATCAACCAATAGTGGAAACAGGAAAGTTCCTGTCTTGCCCCTTTGTAAGACTGTCTCCTCTGGCTCAGCAGGTCTCATACTTAGGCTAAAAGTGATCTCTGGCAAGAGGATAAGCTAGGAGAAGAGTGAAACAAAGTGTTGTACTTAGATTTACTATGTTCATCTCCGGGAACTGTGGAGGGGCCCAGTGTCCCATGCTTAACTGCAAGTGTTCAAATGCTGTATGGAAGAAGTCACAAAAAAGAAAGAAAAGAGAAGAAAGGAAAGGAAAGGAAAGGAAGGAAGGAAGGAAATTAGGTGTTTGTTTTACAAGATAAAGGGCATTGAGGATAACAGAGTCAAATTTCACACGGTCTGTAAATGAATGGAATAATTAGCAAGTATGCACATTTGGAAACCTGCAACTAATTCAATATAACTGGCTCATATGGACCAAGTTCAGCTCGACAGGGCATGGCTCACAGAGTCTCTCATTTACCCGAAAGTGAAGAGGGAGCTAGGAAATGACATGCTACAACTTGTGATCTAGGAAGTTCACTTTGGAAAGCAGAACAGCAGGAGAACATTATGAAATGAAGTTGAGGTGAAGGGTTATCTCCTAAAGTATTGGCAGTCCATACAGAGACAAAAATGTCTAGAGTCTGGTTCCAGAGATATTGAGATAAAATTAACAGCGTTTAGTTACCCATTGTGTGTTGGGAGGGATGATAGTTAAGTCCAGTCTCAAGTACTATTGAGTCCACTTGTTTTATCTATTTGTATGTTAAAAATATACAGTAAGATGTGAAAACAAAATTTTCCTATGTAGAGTTGACAAAATACTGATTTAAAGATATATTTTTTATTTATTATTTCCAGAAAGAGAGGAAGGGAGAGAGGGAGAGAAACATTAATGTATGGTTGCCTTTCACCTGTCTCCAGCTATGGACCTGGCTGGAGACCTGGCTTGCAACCTGGTTATATGCCCTGACTGGAGAATCAAACCAGCAACCTTTGGGTTCACAGGCAGGAAAATACTGATGTAATTAACTGAAATAGTTTAAAAGATGACAATGGATAAATACATTTATGTTTGTGGTATAAATAAATTATATATTTATAAAAGCTGCCACACATAATCTTAAAATATTCTTCTAAAACTATTAATTGATTCTTTGTTGAGTATCCTAACTTTAATGTCTTTGACCAGAAATATTTTTCTTATTCTCAACCTTTAAAAAATCTAGTCAAAAAAGAGAAAGAACGCAGACATGGACAACAGTGTGGTAATTGTAAGGATGTGTGGGATGGGTGGAGTAAAGTATGGGGAGAAATGGTGATGGAGATATAAATAAATTAATTAATTACTACAATCTAGCCCCCTTTCTATGAGAAAAACAACTTTAAAATATGCGGTCTAGTTAAAGTTTTTGATATTTTTGCAAGGTAGCTTTGCATTATTAATAATTATTTTGCTAGAAAATGCTAAACACAGTAGGTTCCCATTTTGTTTGTAATTGCTTATCATTATTTTTTGGCAGGAATTATTTGATGCTGAAAATAATTTGTGCTGTTCATTGGGGACCCATCAAGTCCTTAGAGATCCTGGTCCCTCTTCCGGGAATCGCCTCCCTCAGAGCTCACTAGCACTGGTAAGAATAAGGCTGTACTCTATCTATTTCTTACAGAGCTTGAAAAGTAATCTGTTCAAGTATCAAATTCTTGACCTTCGACTCACTGGTACAAGCTCCAACTAGCCTAGCACCTAAAGGCAGAACGGAAGAATTCTTCCACAGATGCCTGTTTTACAACCTGATCTAGCAAAAAATACATGCTGGCCACCTGAGCTGGAACATGCTGTCTGTGAGAGAGCAGTTAAGTCACATGAACTGTATTTTGTGAAAATCTACCTTTCTAAATTCTCAGAAAAAAGAAAAAAATCCTTTTCACAATCAAACAAGGAAGCCAAACAAGACCTACAAGTAGAAATCTGGTCATTTATTAGGGCAGTTATCTACAGCTAATCTCTTTAAAGCTTTTTAAAGTTATTTCTATAACCCTTTTATATCTTCTTGCAACATTTACGAGGAGAAACCCCTTTTCATCCCTTATTTCCGGAATTCTAAAAAAAATGGTTAGTTGCTATGTAAACATCACGGCAACCATTTCGATTACTCAAAACATGTTACCATAACAAATTCCCTGATTCAGTGCTCGCTGAGGTTATTGAGATGATTTTGCAGGGAAGATGCTCTACACTAACAGCTCTGCAGTTTTCACAGACTTCACTCCCCACAACCAACAACAGCACATTTGTGAAACAGCTTTTTGAAACCTCATGTAGCTTAAGAGAGCTAGTTAAAAGAGTAAAACCATAGAAAATCACCCAAGTTTAGAAACAGAGGGAAAGATATTTGTATTAAATATGGAAATGTAACTGCATCTATATTTTGATCTAGAGGTTTGCTATAAAGTCAGTCCTGGAATCCAAGACAATAGCTGAGTTGTTATCTTATGTGTTTATAGCTACCTTGTACTACATTGTGTTTCAAACAGTTCTTAAATTTGCTGAGAACCTAACATGACAATAAAAGAACCCCTTATGCCTTTATCTTCAAAAACATTTTAAAGACTTTTTTTCTTAAGTAGAGGCCCAAATTGTGTCAACTTACTGAAAACATCTGGTATTGTATAATCTACATTAATTATTTTGGCTCTTCTAAAACAATTTAACCCACTTCCTTACCTTTGGATTAGACTATTATGCTGATCATAATAATACCTACATAGAGTATATTCATTTTAAATTTTACCCTCCATTATGCTACTAAGCATAAATAAATAAGCATTTATTTAGTGAATAAAATGAAAGTACTTTAAAAATATTTTTAAAAGATTTTATTCACTATTTTTAAAGAGAAGGGCAGGGAGGGAGGAAGAAAGGGAGAGAAACATCAATGCATGGTTGCCTTTTACCTGCCTCCAGCTACGGACCTGGCTGGAGACCTGGCTTGCCACCTGGTTATGTGCCCTGACCAGGAATTGAACCAGGAACCTGGTGCCTATCCACTGAGCCACCAGCCAGGGCTTAAAGTACTTTATTTTCATGACTTTGCTATTTCTTGTGTTATAAATAAAGGAAAACATTTTCACAGTTTAATGAAAAAGAAATTTAGGAGCTTACATTAGTAGGTAGCTTTATAGACTACAATTTTACATTTTATAATAATATAAATAGTTTATAAATTATAAAAGTATATAAATATTTCTTGGGAACTACAACATTTAATCTTTCTATTCTTGATCTGTTTTAATTATACCATTTTTAGGACCACTTTCATTTTATCAGAATTAACCTTTAACTTTTATAATTAGATAAAACCTTCTCTAAAAGGTTTGATTCTGGCTTCGGAGGAACAGATTTTTTAATACAGTCCTGACATGAAAATGCACAGAGTATCTAATATTGACTTAAAAATTTACACAACTTCTGTACTTTATTAGGAAAACACAAAGAAGAAAGATCTTTGTAATCGTGACTTAGGATCAAGTGGAGTTTGAAGCCAGGGTTTATTGTCGATTTCATTAAGGGAGATTATTTAAGTTCTGCAAGTTTCGTTTCTACATGTACAAATAGGACAGTCCTTACAGTCATAGTTGTGTAAAAGTGACAGGAAGAATTTCATACAAAGTAATGACTATTTGAAGGGTATCAGAGTACTTGGTACATATTAAGACATGGTAACTACTCATGTACATGTTCTTTCTACACAGGAAAATTATTAAAGCTCAAACTTAAATCTAATGTTTAAATAGTTGGATATCCAAAAGAACAATTATGTTATTGTTATTGTTTAATCTTTAAACAGGACTGTGCACCTAGGGGTTATTTAAATAATATTAACCATTGCTTTTATACAATAGACCAGAGGGTCGAAAATACCTGGGTTTGTGAAAGACCTCTTTTGTCTTCTGCCCCAGTTGCCATATTTCAAGTACTGTTTACATGTAGAGAAACCCCCAACATCTGCAGCTTGGAATTCACAGAAGGCTTGAAGTTACAGGAGATCACATAGCCAAAAAAGATAGTGCCACCTTGGAGAATAGGCAGTTTTTAAAAGACATGAACAAGGATGTTTGGAAACTTCCTGCACTTCAAGTGGAAAGTCCTGAAAATATACCTGTTCTCTTAAGCATGTTCTCGACAGTATGTATAGTTAGTATACATTAGAACCACGGAGGACATTTTACTAAGAATAAAAAGTAAGTAAAACAGGCACCAATGCTTTCCTCTCTGAGTCTTGATCTTAACTTCGCTTTCTCCCCGACAGGACATTTAGTCATTGTCACTTGCAAGAATGTGGCTTCCTGACACAGGCATAGTACTGAATTTAAAAAGCTAGGCAATTTAGTATAATTTATCTAATGTCACCTACATGGAGTCAAGAACCAACAAAACTAATCTTAGTGATTGAAGTCAGAACAGTGGTTATTTTTGTGGAAAGGTGTGGAGAAGAGTCTTTTAGGGACTGGAAGTGTGGTGGTTACACAAGAGCGCATATAAATAAAAACTCACCAAACTATAGACAAGAGTTATGCATTTTTGTGTTGTGCATGTTGTTATACATTTAAAAATTTTTAAATAAGTCCTTGGAGCATTCTTTACAATGTGATATGGTTTCTGTGCCCACAGAATGATTTTTATTTGTGATTGCATTTTGTGAGTGTGTATATAAATGTGATTATTTTCTCCAAAGAATAATTGAGGTGCTTGAAAAAACTAACATATAGTACTGTAGAGATAGCAACT
Source organism: Noctilio leporinus (assembly GCA_004026585.1). Lineage (NCBI taxonomy): Eukaryota > Metazoa > Chordata > Mammalia > Chiroptera > Noctilionidae > Noctilio > Noctilio leporinus. The sequence continues at coordinate 131,939 of PVIW01001203.1, forward strand.
TAGATAGTATATTAATAAGATATTTTCTTATGAAACTAGGTTTTGTACTACTTTTTATTACCTTTCTTGCCTTAGGTTTTTTCTACCTAAAAGGATGTATTTATTAACTAGAATTCTTATTCTGTAACCATAAAGATAAGTAGAAAAAGCAATTGATACTTGAATTCTAGAGCAGTGTTGTCCAATAAAACTTTTTGTAATGCTAGAAATAGTCTATGCCTATGCTGTTCAATATAGTATCATTAGCCACATGTGGCTATCAGTACTTAAAATGTGGTTAGTGTAATTGGAATTGGAATTATTTTATAATATACCTTATAGCATCACTGGCTACTTCTGGTCTCTATCATCTCTTTTCCTATCAGTTACCCTCTAGGGAAAAAAAGTACGTTAAACATCAGCAAGATTCTGTTTCTCCTCTCTGGACTTTCATCATATGGCCAATTACTTGACATTGGCAAGTACATTTCTAATATTTATCCTTCATGCATACAATGCGTCATGAGGATATACGGACAATCATAACTCCCTGGGGTGAATCAACATATAGATTGTTTTTTGAGATGAGCAGTTGGCAAATTAGACATGAATAATCTTGAAGTCATGACACTACACCCACAAAAAAAAAAAAAAAATCCATTATTGAATTAAAGATTACTCTGAACCCTTCTACCTCACCTGCAAGTAACTGGCTCCTGAAATGCTTGTGTGTGATGCCTTTTCTGATTGTTTAGCAAAGGCAATATCTAATTCCTTTTTATACCCCCTTAAAATTGCGTCTTCTTCTACTCCTAATCTTGTCTATTTTCTGTACTTCTCTTTAAATTCCCTAGCAGAGTGCATTGCACACAAAATAATTCAGTAAATATTTATAAAAATAAATCAGAGTCCTGACTATTTTAGTAAAGATATGCAAGATTAAAGAAATATATTATTATGTACAACTTCTTAAGGGTATCAATATTAAAGTTTAGCAAACCATTTTTAAACATGCCCAGGAAATGTATTTACAAGCAAATTTAAAATGTCTCACATCTCCAAGACACACTTGCTTAATTATTTCCATTACCTGTAGGTATTCTTAATATAATGTTTTCTTGACAAGGGATCAGTTTAGATTAAAAAAAAAAACAAAAACCCTTTTCTTTCTGCTTATATCCTGCAACTTTATTTTTATTTCCACAATAATTAAAAAGACAAACTTTGCAGACTTCATTTATTTTGCATTCCTATTATGTTATAGCAGATATTTATTCTTTGTTAATGGATTTTACTAACTGAATATCACTGTGTTGTATACGAAATTCCTGTCATCAGTTCCTTTGAAATAAAACAAGTTCATATGCCATAAGAATGATGTTAATATCATCAACACTAAAATGAAATGTGGTTGCTATAAACTACATAACAGACATTAATGGTAGTAGAAAACATCATATTTAATATTAGATAGAAGAAAAAGCCAATAATTTGTCATCTCCAAACTTCAAATGTTTTAATGGCCCTGAGATTGAATCCTAAACCTCTCCAGATCCAGATGTCTCACAAGCCTCCTATCATTAGAACATCATTCATCTCTAATATCACATCCGTTTTTTTCCTTTGTTGAACTTTGCAAGTGTTGCATTGTTCTTTTGGCTTCCTAGAAGGCTTTTTAGGACTTCTCTCAGGCTTTAGTATGGCTAACTTCTTGTCTCACTTCAAATTTCACCTCTTCAGAAAGACAGTTCTTGACCAGTTGGTTCTAAAGCAGAATTTACACTCCATGTTCTCCCCACCCCCACCTCTTTGGCTTGTAAACATTTATCTGGTTTCATTTAAAGTGTTTTCAGATGAGTAACAGAAATTCAAAATTATACTGATTTATACAACTGTGGTCACTGGCTTATATAATTGAATATCCAGAGGCAGGTAGAAGTCAGCCTCCTTTATCAAGAACCTTGCTCTGTTTTGTTGAGATTCTTTCCATCACACAGGGATATGGTGGCAACTCTAGGCATCCCAAACAAAGCAACAAAGGAACCATATTGTTCCCTTTCTTGTAAGAGTGAGACATTTTCTCTAAAGGTTTAGACCAATGTTCTTATGATTCACTGGCTAGAGCTGTGTTACTTTACCACCCCTGAACTAACATCTAAGGTCAGGTGAATGAAAGACTTCTTTACTAGGTTGGGTTGCTCCACCATTGGATTGCAAGAAATGAAATTACTTTTAGAACAATTGTGAAGTGCCTAGTACTACAAGAGAAATTAGCTTTCCCAAAGGAAGATGAGCTACATGTGGAACAAGTAAACCCCCCAAAGAATTTGAGTAAATAGATACTAGGGAGACAAACATAATGTGCACTACAACCCAGTTTTATTTCTCCATAGAAATGTTGCCATATAAAGTTATTTATAGATTTTTAAATTAATTTGCTTGTATTCCATAACAGACTGAATTTCCATGAGAAGAGGGATTTGATATGTTTGATCTACTGCTGTGTCCTCAGAGGCTGTTTGACATATGATATTTTATTAAATATCCATTATTGAAATAAATAAAAGTCACATTACCATTCCTCTTGTGATTTTTTCTTTTCCTAGAGAGATTCTACTCATTATTAGGGTCTTGGATGCATCACTTTCTCTACACATCATGCTTACTGCTAAAATTTCACTGATTTACTAAATTTGGTGTCACATAGCATCACAATCATTATGTATTTAATAAGCTCTGTCAGCCAGGAGGCCATTAACCCAAGACATTGGCCTCTGTTCTAATTTGGTCACTGTTATATTACCAATGTTTAACATTATTTCTACAATACAACAGGTATTCTCTATGTTTGATAAAGAAATCGATGAGGAAAACAATACAAATAGGGTCTTTTTGGAAGTGTTCCTCCTTTCAATTATGTTATCCTGGGTGGAGGTGGGGGGTATTGGAATTGGTTAGTATTTCAATATGGCAAACTTGTTGTGACAGTTTAAGGTGGCAAAAGCATATAGTCACTGTAAATAATGCATATAAAAACAAGCAGACGGTGACAGTACTGGTATCTACAGGGAAGCCTGCTGGAGTTTGATCGATTTGGGGATTTGGCAATATACCTTGAATAAAAACAGCTTTTAGTGATAAAGAATAAAGAGGTCTTCAGGGAACTTATGAAAGTGTGAGAGTTTATTAATTTATGGTGATAAATGACTGTGACAAAAATTGGAGTAGTTGAAATCCAAATTATCAGAGCATTCTTTCCCTGGGTCATGCCACATGGTAAGTCAAACATCAGAAGTGCGCTTTGGTAGGTATAAATTAAAGAAACAAATCTATCTCTATCTGCCACAGTTAAGAAATATTAAAATAAGTTTCCAATATTTAAATAACTTTGGCAATCGTATAAATATAAATGTATATTGACCAAGACAAATTTTAGCCAAAATATTTGGGAAAATTTCTCCTTATAGATAAAAGCATTGTCAATTCAACCAGACTAAGTATTTGAATACATAGCAAGGGTATCACAAGATTTTTCTTTAATATCTCTTGCTTTCTGTTTTATTCTTGTCCCAAGAATCCTAAGCTTATATTTCACTTTATACTGTTATGTATAAGTAACATATTTAATGTGATAGCTTTAATTACCAATGAAACAAATCTGTTGCTACAACAGCTTCCTTGAGTAAAAAGCAAGTTTTAATCACATTCACACTTTTTTGTTTTGTTTAGTCCTTTAGGGCAAGCTGACTTTTCACTGTGTGATTTTTGCAATTAGAGCTTTTTTGTAACTTTTAAAATATACTTTTTTGGGCCCAAAAGAAAGAACACTGTAACATTGTATTTCATTTTATTTTCTACATTTGCCTTTGTCAAGATATCTACTCAGGTTTGGAATTCCATAAGACTTTTGATGTCAACTCATGTTACCAGACACTTTTACTCTTGCTTTATTCAGCTGGTCTCCTTGTTGACTTGGGCTTCTGACAACTGTGAAAACACCTTTTTTTTTTTTTTTCTCTCTCTCTCTCTCTTTGATTAAATTCAAAAGAGGTGGGTTAATTTTGCTATGTAGTTGGATGTATTATTACTCTGTTATCCTCAATGTGGCATTACGCTGGAAATGAATATATTCCTTATTATTTTAATAGAGACACATGTTGTTTTCCTTTTTACATTTCTTTTCCATGGTCATGATGTAATGAGAGAGATGAACTTCATTTCTAAGTAAACCAATGTGCCATAATTAAAATAACATTGCATAAGGGAATTATTGATTATTTTTCATAGAAACTTAAGATGTCTATATTCACTTGGTGATAGAAGAGCATTTCTATTTTATTTATTTATTTATTTTTAATTTTATTTCATTATTTTTTAGAAAGAGGGGAAGGGAGAGAGGCAGAGAGGGAGAGAGACATCAATGTATGGTTGCATTTCACCTGCCTCCAGCCACAGACCTGACTGGAGACCTGGTTTGCAACCTGGTTATGTGCCCTGGCTGGGGAATCGAACCTGCAACCTTTGGGTTCGCAGGCCGGCGCCTTAACCACTGTGCTACCAGCCAGGTGCTCATTTCTATTTTAATAAGATGATGTTTTCTGAAATTTAACTAAAAATGAATTTATTTTTTGAAACATTGTCAATGGATGCCATTACTAAATTGTAAGAAACTTGGTACCAGAATGTCAAAAACAGGGAATTTCTGTCCTTTTTTTAGCTTACTAGAAATGAATTAGGATGGTCTCCTAAACTGTGGCAGGATTAATGAGGACAACTTTCTTTGCATGCTAGTTATTAGTAATCACCTGAGTCAGGAAGACGAGAAGACTGATATCAGAACCTAGTGTGCACATGTGCGCGCACACACACACACACTCCCCAATGCTGAGTATTTCAGGTCCTGTCTGATGAGTTCTATAAGCAAGCAATGCTCCATGTAAGAGAAACTGAGTCATTAGTACACCTAGGGGACTAATTGATAAAAATACTTGTTTTTATCTGTACATTGGCACCCACTGAGGAGTGAGTGAGCCATTGCTGCCATAGAAACACAGAGCTGCTGTTGAGAGAACCCCTTCTCTCCCCTGCGCTCCACCAGTCTCAGGCTTCCGGGCACTACTATCATTGTCTCTATCACCAGTCAGATAAAGGATAATCATGAAAGAGGACACAAAGACAGGGGAAGAGTACCTGGAGGAGGATAAAAATGGAGCAAATAAATAAAGAAAGTGAAACATAACTTGCTAATTCAGCCAACCAAGACTGTGGGTGCAAATTGAGGTCATAGTGACATTATTACCCAAATTTTGCTAGTTTTTCTTTCATAGTTATATGAACTCATCAGTCCACTTCCAAGTTTTCTGACTGTATATCGTGTCCTTCCATCTACAGTCCTGAGTTGTAAAACATGTCAAAGCAACACCTTATCATTGCCATGGTGGTGTTGCCTCCTAGAAGGGTGACTGTCAGGAAGCATCCAGTAAGGCAGACTTTACTCTGCTGGTGCCCCCTAATTTGCAAATCATTCAAGGTGACAGTGACCAAATATTATAGTTTTTGAGTTTTCTATACTGGAAACACAGTCTAGACTCCTCATATTAGCTGCTAAAGAACTATAAACATGGTAGTGATGAAAGTATATTAAACAGGCTCTCCCTTTTTGCCTTAGAATTGGAAAGACACCTGTCAACTCTTTCTAGACTTAGAGCAGCAGTTCAATTTACTTAGTCTCTTCTCTGTCTCTGGGGCATTTATGCATGTATCTCAGTTGGATCCTTCTCCTTCATGATGAAGAATGAAGCCCTGGTATCTTTGAATTCATCCTCTTCTCTCCTGCCAGAAGTTTAGTAATGTGAAGGGCCTATAGACTCATGTTGGCTGGTTGTTGTCTCATGACATCTGGACTGAAACCCATTTTTGCTTCAGAGCCTCCATTGCTAAGTCAATGCCAGTGGTTAACAACCACCAATAATGGGTAAGACTATTTATTTCCAAAAAGCATGTTATCTCTCCAGATGATTGCCTGCTCACCCGCTTCTCTACTCTTCATCCAGTTTCCCTGTGACCCACCACACTCAGTGCCTTCTGAGACTTTTTGATGGCTGTCATTCTCTATTAACAACAATTAAAGATGGGGAAATCCCATACTCTGCTCCCAGCTGTTGGTGGTTCAGTTGAACATAGGAACAAGAACATAGAAAATAGAAAGTGCCATTTGGCCGCAAGTTCAAGTTACATTCTCCAATTTAACTTTACCCTTACTGATGTTGATTCTTATCTCATACTATATCAATTTCTTGATTGAATTAAAATCTAAATGGTAGAAATTGTGAGAATTCTAACTGCAGTCTTTTTTTTTTAAGCTTATTCTCTCTCCCATTCTCTTTCTCCTCAGTGATGTCTCCTTTCCATCTCTAAGCAGGGTAGTTTAAAATTTGTCTTAGCCCAAACAAAGCTATGAGAATATCCCTTTTCATGCTAAATGCCTGATCACTGTGTTTTTATAAACAAAGAGAAGTTCCTCTTTAAAAGAAATTTTGAATTCAACTGTAATTATTATCTCTTGTCATTGTTAAGGGATCTTTGTCTTGTCTTAATGTGTGCTCAGTGCATAACCAGTAAGTACAGGATGCTTCCTTTCTTTTGATACCTATGAGAGAATAAGTAATTATTCTATAGAATTAGCAAAATGTTATCTGAGCTCTGTAGCGCTTCAGCTCCTTATTCTCTGAGAGTTTTGTGGGTGCATTGTAGAGGGGAACCAGGCAAATTAGCCGCCCAAACAAAACAAAGCCGAAGAAAATGATCCTCCCACTTTTTCCACATTTCTGCCTCAGCTTACTACCTGGAAAATTTTAGCAGTGGGTATGTCTGCCCTTGCCTCCACATCCTATTAGCTCTTGCACGTGGGAGGAGAAATCGCATCTTTAATCTGGGAAACTAAGAGGAGTTTCTGGGAAGACATCTGCCCCAGCCTGTGATTTTCCCTTCGAACCAGCTCACCCAGAGGCTTCACTTGTGCTGCTCCGTGCTGCGCCCATGTGGCACTGGACCCAAGACGGCCCTGCCTTTGCTGTGGTGAGGCACCACTTTCCTGGTCCTCCACCAGTGAATACCGGGTTTGGCTTAATTCAGGAGGAAAGGAACAGAAAATTCAATCAGACTTCAAATTCCATTCTGAAATCCATTTATCACCAATTAAGTTGCTATTTCCCTCTTTAGCTAACTTAGGTATCTGTTTTTGAATTAAAACAGAATCTACATGGGAGAACTTACAAGAAATAAGTATACCCAAACTATTACATACTTTTAGGGGGTTGATGTTCACTCCATGTGTGGTCATGGAATAGGGGATATTTAAACTCCTTTATGTTGACTGGATATGTTGTCTGATTAGTCAAACGACATTGATACCTAAGTATTTTTATGAACGGGCACATGTTAATTCTGCCTTGGAGTAGTTACTACAGAAGGCCAAGAGTAGCTTGAAACTATAGAGTTTAGTTCTATAGACTGAGTTGTGTCCCACAAAAATTCACATACAGAAACCTTAACTTGAAAGTGATGGTATTTAGAGATGTGTGTAGGTTTAGATGAAGCCATGAGGGTACAGCTGCGTGGGATTGGTGCCATTTCAAAACAAGATGCCAGGGTGCTTGCTCTTGCTCCCTACCCGCCATGTGAGGAGGTAACAAGAAGGTGGTTCACGTGCCATGAATAGAGCCCTCACTGGGACTCAAGCTTGCTGACATCTTGGCCTTGCACTTTCAGCCTCCAGAAATGTGAGAAAATAAATGTTAGTGGTTTACACCACCCAGCATATATTCTTTTTTGTTAGGGCAGCTCAAGATGATTATGATAACTATTTAAATTAAATCAACAGAACTTTCCAACTTCATGGTAGAGAGCAAGCTTTTGAGATTTTAAGATTTTAATGGAGCAAGTGATTTATTTTATGCAGAAATTTGGGATTTTATGTATGTAATACAAAAATGCATATACTGTTTTTCTGAAATAGAGGGATGGATTTGGTTATGGTTTAAAGGTGAGCTGGGGGTGACATACATCAAGGAAAGTGGGGGAAGAGAAACAAGTCAGATCCTAAAGCCATTTCTGATATAGCAGTAGAATTTCTTCAACAATTGAATAGATACCATTATCCTCAATTTAAAGTAATATTAATTTATTGAATTAAATAAATTCATTATTTTCTTTCTATATTCCTACAACCAGTTCAAATCATGTTAAGACCAATAAGCTTCTCATGAAAAACTGGAAAACAGGGTAATGGATGGCCTCCTTTCTTACCTGAGTAACCTTAGGCTAGAGGTCACTAGAGATTTCTGGAATAGGTTTATCTTTCTTATAATTGATCATTTCTTCAATACATATATTTCCTTATTTAATGTAATATGCTTTCTATACTGTATATTACAGAATTGAGAAAAGCTCTCCTGTTCCATTGTTATTTTTTCTCTCTACTTTTTAAAATAGTGATATTCATATTTAACAGTAAGAACTTATAAGTCATAATGTAGCTTATGTAACTGGAATTTGAAAGCATTAAACAGAAGTCAAGACAACTCAGTTAAATTTCTGTTGCAGTCAGTTGCTGTGTAATTGTAGAGCAGTCATGATATGAGTGTGTCATATTAGACTGAAAGTGAAATCCTCATCTGTCCCTCAGTGTTCAGGCCTTTTGTCATCCTCTGCAATCTAGGAAAATTAGAAGCTCTAGTAGTAAATGTTTTATGTTCAAACATTGTTTTATGAATGAGAATGGCATGTCAGGTGCTATATTCCATTCATTACATACAATGTCACATTTAATCCTTATATGATTATTTCTAATTTGCCTGTTTATCCCCAGGATTTAGCCTAGGGTTAAGCACATGACAAATGTTCAACAAATGTTTCTTTAACTGAAAACTCAAACCTTCCTGGTTTCAGATGCTTCATGTGTGAAGCAAGTATGGTGGAACACATGATCTCCAAGGTCCTTCCAAACTCTGGAAGTTCTATAGCTAAGCACAGGGTGAGTTGATTAGTCCTGATTTTATCTCAAAAGATAAATTTACACCTTATAACCAATATCAAAAGAGATCATGGAAAAAATATAAGTGCAAGTTGAACATATAATTGCTTCATAAAATTATTCTATATATTCCATGAAGAGGCAACTATAATGCAGATATCAATAGAATAGAAAAGAACTTATTTTTTAACAAAGTAGCTTGTATAATATTTATGAATACATATGTACATAAATAATAAATGTCAGGCAAACAACGATGTAGGCTCTTAAAGAAGACTCAGTTCCTATTAGGACATGCAATCTAGTTAGGGAAGTGGAACATAAATACATGAAAATTTCCAGTACATTTACAAAATTCCAACATTTTATTGGATTCTGGTGTAAAGTGACAAATCTGCCTTAAGACTAGGAGGCCAGTCCAAGAACTGCGACCCTGAGCGTTCCTGTAACTCATTTACAACAAGACAGCCAGAGTACAGATTGGGAGGTTCTTTGGAATAAAAGCTTTTTTTTGGAGTTTACAAGTCATAAAATGAATTCAATTAAAATTTGCAAGTTGGTACTGTAGGCTGGAATACTTTTAAGAGTTAAACCTCCATTTGCTTCATCAAGTGGTAATTAAATTTCTATTTAGGTTTTTAAGAGTTTCCTGCAAATCCTCACTGTCATCCAATAGCATATTGCACTTAATGTAAAACTTAAACATATGGCATTTGAAATCAAGAACACTATTACAGTTTCTTGTTTATATTAAACACACTAAAATGAAGGCAACCTGTGATTAAGTTAGCAAATATGTACAAAATTTTAGGAAATCTTTTCTGGTATCATTACGAAAATTATTTTGCCCTCATTGGAAAAAAATAATGTAAACATAATATATATGTTACATAAAAATGGCTAAGTAACTGATTTTGAAGCTAGTATTTTTCAAGGTGTTTGTTTTAACCAGGAACACTGAGGAAGACATTTTCTAATATTTTATGAATGTGGACTCTTTACAAGGCATTATGTTCAATTTAATTGTGTTTGTGTATTATTTATATTTTGTTCTTATGACAATGAATTGTGGCATAATTTTTACCTCCATAGAATTGCTTAAATATCTATAAATATCTATTCTCTTCTTCTCTACCTAATAAAAAAGTCTGTTATTTTGTTTTGAGTGGCCATGAATTCACCTTAAAATGCTGGGTTTCTCAGATTTCTTTGCAGCTAGGAATGTGCTTGCACTGTCTTGCCAAATAGATGTACATGAAAGTAATTTAGTAAAAAAGTGTATTAAAAGGAAAAGCTAGGTAGTATGTAGCTTGTAGACCTGTTGCTTTTCTCCTTTGTTTTTATATTTGAGGAGACAAATTGAGAAGTATTCAGTCATATTTTTGGCTCAATAATTATAAAGTGTGGTTTTGAAACTCAGTTTGCAGGGCTTCAGAGCCCATATTTTAAGCTCTTGAAGTGTAAAAGAAGAATAAAATAAAGGGTACTATAATTCTGATTTAGTCAAGTGCCGCAAGCATGAAAGATATCTTTTGAGGGTCTATTAGGTATCCAAAATTTGTACTGGTTTTCTTACTTTTGTCAAAAGACTCTTCTACTTTTAAAAATCTAGAAATTGTATTGCTTACATAATGAATCTAAGGAAAACAACTGTTATGACTTTGTCAAATTAATATTCATTAAGTAGAGTCCTGGAGTGTTGGACAATGGACCATGCGTGGTTTAACAATAGACCACAGAGAAATGGACCTAGAGAGGTTTATTACAGGTCCAGGAGGAAGACACAACATGCCTTGGAGGGCCACATAGGGAGGTCAAGACAGGGTACAGACAGTGAGAGAGGGGAAAGGCTTGGGAGCATGCCTTATAAGTGCCCGTCAGTGGAGTACTTTGCAGTACTCAGGCATTGACCACCCTGGTCAAGTCAAACAAATAAACAAAAACCAGTGGGATTTTGGTAAGATCTATGTAGGTCTTTTCTGAAGGACATATAAAGTGAAGGCCAGGGGTGACAAGGGAGACTGTTGATCACAAGGCCTTTGGGGAAGTCTCGTAAGGAAATTACATTAATTTTGACTTTGCGGGCTGTTACCTGGGATCTAGTGCTAGTTTAAGGCCCTCTGAAGGCCACTTGGCTACCAAAATGGATGTTGAAGTAGCAATACAGTGTTGTCGCTAAACCATATCTTGTGTGTGTGTGTGTGTGTGTGTGTGTGTGTGCGCGCGTGTGTGTGTGAGCATCTGCAGGAGCTCGCATGCATGCATATCTATGTAAAATAGCATGCCCAGAAATTCTGTTTATAATTCTCTTTAGAAGACTGAAACTACATCTAATTTTGTTTTAGAAGAAAAAATTATTTTAATTTAATTTAGAAATGAGTTTTATTAACCTACCCAATTACCTAATGCATAAAATGTAATAACCTTGACAGTTAATGTGGTCAATAAACTACATTTTAAAAAGTAATGTCAACAAAAATTAGGCTTTGATTGAGAGCCAATAATTCACCTAAATTTCTCCAGAATACACTGCTGGTAGCGTATAGTTTTAATACACAGAAAAACTGTTTAAAATTTTTCCTTCTGTCTTAGTGTCTCAACCTACTCTCTCTTCTCTCTCTCTTCTCTCTCTCTCTCTTCTCTCTCTCTCTCTCTCTTTCTCTCTCTGTCCCTCTCTTTCTTTCTCTCTCTCCTTCTCATCCCCAATACTCACTTTTCAAATTTTTTACAAGGTTTCTTACCACTGCTGCCCCATTTTTTGTAGATCTACCTTCTTTTGTTTTCTCCTGTGTTGTTCTCCATATGTTTCAATGTAAAACTCCCACAAGACTCCCTGCTCAATGACTATATCTCCACTTTCCCTTCCACCCTGAGAAAGCCAGGATTTCAGAAAAAGTATGAAAGTCTACTCTGTAAGACAAATTTTTGTTGCTTCTTTGGGTGTAGGGGAGAATGTGTAAATACTTGATCATTTATGTTCTAGCCAAACTGAAACTATTCATACTCATATAATAGGTACATATGCAAGATCACCCAGATTCTTTTATAATTATCTTTTTATCTAATAAATGCATTGTGAGCTATTTTCTATAATATTATATCTATATTATTAGTTTTGATGAATGAATATTATTAAATTATATGACAATCCCAAAATTTGTTTATTCCTTCCTGTAAGTCTAAGGTCTTTTTCTAATTTTTAACTAACCAATATTTGTTATTGTTTATATCTTTAGCTCATGTTTTTAAAAGTAAGGATTTGGATGAAAACATAGTTGTTTATTTAGTTTTATGCATACAATTTTCCTTATAAAAATGTAACTAGTTTTTAATCCCTGTAACAATGTAGGAAAGGGTTATTTTTTTTTCCTACAGTAATAGATAAATCTATTTTTATTTCTTAATTGCACACAGTTATTTGCCAAGCTGATAGGCTTTTACATGATCTCTCATTTTATTTATATTTATTTGACTATTAGCATATACCTTCACTGTTGATTCCCACAAAAGCCTCTGAATCATGGGTCCCACCTTTTTGAGATATTGCCTATAAATTCTATTACTATAGTAGATTCTACCCCCACACTTCCATTTATTTATGTTAACAGGTTGGTTAGATTTTATGTTGTTGGTCATTTTTTAAAAAAAAGAGCAGAAATGATAAATCTACTCAAATGTGATGCTGCTCTGATAGATTACAAACTTAACTGAGTACAAACCTAAAAACCTGAGATTTTCCCAGCAAAACAAGATTTGGAAGAGTATTCTACATTCTTCAGTGTGCCATGGTGGAAATGCTAGCATGGGCAGTTCTAGAAAAAGAAGAAATCTTGCGTAGATAAGGCTGTTTATGGAAAATACTAAGCAACTAGCAGATGAAAGCATTTGCATGTTGGCTTATTCTTCAGAACAGTTTCCATGACACAGCATGACATTTACACAAGAAGAACTGCATTGAATTTTATAGAAGTGCACTTTTGCAAAAGAGATCAAAGTCCAAAACTCCATGGCAGAAGGTAGAACCCGCAGACAAGCACCCACTTTAAAACCTGAAAATCCTCATTCAATTGGATTTGTTGGCTTGTTTTACTTTGTTGCGGATGAGTCACAGCTCTATCGCTTGTCCACATCTCCCCCCTGAATTTCCAAATGGGCCCTGAACATTCTCATCTGCTTGTTATCCTTTTGCCCTAATTCATCAAGCCTGAGCACGAACCCACAATTTCTGCTCTCCATCTCTGATCCACACCTCCCCCAGCCTCGCCTGTTTTTATTCAGCTTTGTTGTCTCTTTTATTCTGGTTCTAAAACATCTTCATTTCTCCCATCGCAATATGTTTTCTATGTTCTTGTGACCTCTTTGTTGTTGTTTTATTGGCCTTGTCTTTCCTGCTTTCTTTTTTATCCATCCCTATGATAATTACCTTAATCTTGATTGTCATCACCCTACTCCTTCAACAAAAGAAAGAACAGAGGGAGGGAGTGCGAGTGGGAAGGTGCAAAAAGAGAGCAGAAGAAAGAAAAACTCTTAAAACTGGCCTCCCTGCTTCTAATACATAACCTGCCATTTAGTATTCTTATTTTTTTAGTAACTGTTTGGTTTATTTTCAAAACCTAAGCTATTTTTATTACTCTCTTGAAAGTATGGGGGGAGGGAAAATTATTGGTCCTTCTCCTGTTGATTACACCTACCAAATAAAGTATAAGCCTGTGTAGCATGACATTCAGATCCTTCACTATCCATTACCTCATTAGCTTTCTATATGATTTTCCACTTTGCTTCTATATCTACATTAAGCTAAACTGAAATATTATCCAAATTTCGAATGTTTATATTATCATCTTTTACCTTTTAAACATACTACTTTTCTGTCTACAATAGCCTCCTTATTTATAACCATCCGTATCATTCTATTTCATATTTTAAAGCTAAATTCAAAACCAATGACATAAAAAATGATAGGTATATCTTTGGGCAACATGGGGTCATTATTACGATGATCTCTCTGGTAACCATATTTCTTTAGCCACCTGCTGACTCTATTCAAAGAATGTTAAGGCTCAGGCATATCATAAGTGCCTTAAAGCAAAGGATATCCTGATCCCCATGATAGTAAGCAATTTTCATCTAACTTTAGGACGCCAGGTTCATGCTCTTGTATACAAATCTTTCTAGGACTGAAATTCCTATCTGTGATGCTATCTCCACAGAGCAAAAAAACAGCAAAGGTATTAGAGCAGGTTGTCTTTACATACCTTTCCCATTTGAGAAATTACAAGGAACAAGTATTTAATTGAACTATTCTCTACATTTTAATGTATACACATGTAAAAAATAATTAAAATGTAAAGCTATTTACTGATAAATAGTAACTACTTCTCAGATCATCTGAAGGACTAGAATTCCAGAAAATCTGAAAGCAAAAAGAAATCAACAATATGACCTAATGTTTCAAGGTTACTCAAGTATCTATGATTTATAAATTACTTTCAGGATAGTTTCTTTACAACAACAACAAAAAAGACATTTTGTAACAAACCAGTTATATTTTCACACTAGACAATATCATCATATTTAATTTATTTTTTACAGATTTCTCTAGCAATTCCAAAAGAGAAGTGTGGAGAAGTACATTCATATTCAAGTAAAAGTTAGGTAGCCACAGATAACAAGCTGTAAAATTTTCATTTTTCCAAACAAAATCTTAGGTAAGACTAGGGAAAAAAGCATGAAAAGTAGAAAAATTTGCACTCAACATTGCAGTTTACAACACATTTCTAGGCAGAGAATCATTATAGAGTAGTCAATACTTATGTGAATGGAACTTACACCTACAATAATTATGACGATTTAACTTCAGCGTTGACATAGTAACTTGATTTGCTTATACTCCTTTGTAGTATAACTTTATGGCCTTCATTTACATTAGTAATTATCTCATGAAGATCAAGTGAGTTAGAAGAATATAAAGTACAGCATGGGAATAAAGTCAATAACATAATAACTTTGTATGACAACAGTTGGTACTAGGCTTTAGTGGTCATTTTGTAATATATATATGGTAAACATCAAATCACTATGATGTATATCTGAAACTAGTAAGCTATCATATGCCAATTACATGTCAATTTAAAAAAATCATGCATGTGGGGGATACATTAAAAAAGATCAATGGTAAGATATTCCATGAAAAATAATATAGGATTATAAATTCTAGTTGTCTTTATATTTGATAATAGAACCAATAGACTATAAGTTTATGACATAGAGACTTTTATTGAAAATAATATGAGGCAGTCAGATACTACATTTTATTATTGTCAAAAGGAATCAGGTAAATCTTAAGGTGTTTTATCAAGAGGACTGTAAAATATATGAACAACACATGTTAAAATAACACACTATATGACATGTCCTTTGTCAGTCATAAAATGATACCCTAAAACTCTGTACAACCAGGCAAAAAATTATGGCTAATCAAGCTGTCAATACCTTATCTTAAAGTGAGATGTCAAATAGCTGTCATGCTTTAGATATGAAAGAAAAGTGCAATGGAAAAGTTGGACTTTCACTGGTCCTTGCTGGAATGTAGAATAGATCTGCTCCAAGCCTTCCCCAATTTTGCTTAAGTAGTAAACACAGCTTATTTGAGGTTTACAAAACAAAACCCTATAGACAGGGCCTGTCTTTTAGGTAAATGTGATTTAAGCATTTAAGCAAGGGGAATGGTGTCTTCCTACAGAACATACTGTTTTCTTCCTTTCAATGTTGTCATTAAAGGTACATGACTTGTCAAACAATGATTTCTTTTTTATAAATGGTAATATTATATATATATATATATATATATATAATATTTATATGGTACTATTATATATATATTATATATCTTCTAATGATGTGTTAGTGTTAGTTTAGGAGAACTTTGAGATGATGTAACCAAGAGATGATCACTAGGTTATATTGAAAAGCCATAAATAAATAAATAAAATGAATTCTATTCAAAACCTTACTGCCTCCCTTTGTCTTAGATAAATACTTAAATACATTCCAACCTCTGTGGAGGCTAGCTAATTATAAACACCACACCTCTACAAAAAAACATAAGAAAAAATTTTGGCAGGGTGTTATACAAAGACATTAGTTAAAGGCATGATGATAGATAATTTTATGTTAGAGAGAGAGAGAGGGAGAGAGAGAGAGACAGAGAGAGAGAGACAGAGAGAGGGAGAACCTTGGGAAATGGCTACATTTAAGAATTAAGTCCAAGGGTCAGCAAATAAGACAGAAAAATAAAAGTTCAGAAAAGTAGGGAAGACGATAATAGAATACTATTACATGAAGCCAGAAAACAAAGAAGCTGGTTTCAAAAGCCATCAAAAATGATGAGGTTAGGTCACAGAGAAAAAAGATTACAAAGAAGACCATTGGTAGACCCTATATGATTTCTTTTGCAGTAAATTTCAGAAAAGCAGTGTGATGGAAGCAGGTGTCTAAGGTTAAGGAATTACTTGATGCTAAGTAAATGGAAACACACTTTAAAGACATAAATGTTACTAAGAAATTGAGAGTTAATAGCAAACTAATGACTACTGGACTAAATATTAAAAGCATTCTCTAGAATTAGTATTACCATAAGCTTAACATAATTGTTCCTCTTCCCTTTCACCTCCTAATGGGAAGACTATTTGGGTTTCAGACAAAATGCTTATTGTCCCCCACCCCCCAAAAAAGCAAAAAAAAAAAAAAAAACACAACCAAGTCAGTGTAAGGTGTAAGTGTGGTGATGCGAGTGTGATAGAATGTAATTGAATAATCAATAGTGGAGAAGATGGCAGTGATTGCCATCGTTGGAACACAACACATCTTTTAATTGCTAGTCCCTGGAATAACTTATGGCTCAGAATAAAAGTAAATGAAATGGTTTTTGAATTAATGAGCATAGTAGTAGAGATTGGAGATTAGATCAAAAAGTAGGAAACCGCTTCTGAAACCATGGAAAATGATAAAAAGTATAGGCAAACTTATAAAAACAGTCTGAAGGTAATGAGGGCAAGAGTGTGTACAAGAATTTCAAAGTATGGACATTTTCAGCAAAGTAGGCGGGTCATTCTGCAAGAATGAGTAGAAATGGGGAGAAGGACAACAGAGTGATTAGAGCAGAAAATTTTTGACATGAACCTTGTGGGGAAATGAACAGTGCCAGACAAGTGAGTTCCAAGATGCACTGACTGATTCAAACAAAATACAAAAGTTCAGCTAGTTATGCTCAGAGTAAACTAATGATATTTTTGACAGATCATTACGATTACATCCTTTTCTCTTGAAAATTGCTTTGGTTTAATCTTTAATACTTCATATCATTTATTTTCTTTTGAAGAAATATTTCTGTCATTTAAGACTTACTATAGCTGCTATTTAACTTCTGGAATTTGGAAAGATAATAATCAATTGCTGTCATTTTATAAATGTACTTTTGTGTTTCTGGAAAGCCAAGACAATAAATAATATTTCATTTATGGACAATTTTATAAATTGAGTCCTGTTAGATTACATTGTAATTTAAACAAATGGAGCCATAAAATTCTAATTTTGGATCAGCTTTTACTTGGATAGGAATAAGACTAGTTTTTCTGTTGCCAGTACTAGAATGGACCTAATAAGAGCAGATCGAAGCTATTAGCCTGTCCACAAGATTAGTTTAAATAGGAAATCTCTCATCATCATCCTTGCAACAGCTGTCATTAAATTCCTGCTGCGGAGGGGAAGGCTGGAGCAGCTGGAAATGAAGAAAAGCAGTTAGGTAAACAATTGGGTTTTGACCAGAAATATTTCCTTACTTTTGCCTGCTGTCCTCTGACAAGGAGCACTGCTGTGCACACACTGAGTCTGGACCGTTAGCTGTCGACCCTTTGCTCTCAGTTTCATACGTTGATATTGAATTAACATGCAATGAGGAAGGAGACAGCTCTGACATGAATTTGAGCACAGTAACCTTTAGTAGTGTGGACAGAGAGCTCTCTGCGCTCTTCACCTGAATGCAGAACAAAATTACACTTGGCAACACTTGGAGACAGCACCATGGAGCTCATAGAGAATGGGTGGTGGCTGCAAGTGAAATTGTGCTTCATTTATTTATTTTTTAAGATTTTATTATTTTTAGAGAGAGGGGAAGAGAGAAAGGCAGGGAAGGAGAGAGGCGTCCATGTGTGGTTGCCTTTCACCTGCCTTCAGCTACAGACCTGGCTGGAGACCTGGCTTGCAACCTGGTTATATGCCCTGGCTGGGGAATTGAACCTTTGGGTTTGTAGGCAGGTGCCTTATCCACTGTGCCACCAGCCAGGGCTGGAGTTGTGTTTTATTTGAGGCTCAGCTATCATCTTAAAGTGTGTGGTCTAAAGAAAGGTATTTAATCTGATGTCATAGTTCATAATCTTTCAAATTTGGGTGATACTAGAGACATTATAGAGCTGTTAGGAGAACGAAATACCACATAAGAGTCACTTATCTCAATATATGATGTACCATAGGCACTTAATACATGCATTTCTCAAGAATTGCCTTTTTCATTTATGTTTGGAACAGAATATCAGATTAAGTTCAATAGATATAAGTTGTTTTGTTTTCATTTGTGTATTTCTTTTCAGCACAAAACAACAACAACAACAAAAATAACACTGTATTGGGCAGATATCACCTTAACAATATATTATAGAAAGTCAAATTTTGGTGTATGGATATATTGCAATGCACTCATTTACAGCCTTATACATTACTGCATGTTAAATTTTTCAAATATTACCCCAGTAACTTTTTGGACTTAACTTTTTGTTTTGTTTTGTTTTTCACCTATGAGAAAATCATAAGGATCTCATTACTTTTCAAAACTGACTTGATTATACATTAATAACTTGCTTCAATTTGAACTTTTGATGAATGCTAGGATGAAGTGTGTTACTCAAATTTAGAGATTATGTCTAACCAGGGAAAATATCAACAACTAAATTTCTTGTTTTAAAACTTAACCCTACCACCCTGGACCATGGCTCAGGCTCAGTTGGTTGGAGCCTTGTCTCAAAGGGTTGCAGTGAGGTCCCCTGTCAGAGCACATACCTAGGTTTCGGGTTTGATCCTGCTCATACAGAAGGCAGCCTATCAATGTTTCTCTTTCACATCGATGCCTCTCTCTTTCTCCCTCCCCTCTCTTTCTTTTCCTCTTCTCTAAAATCAATAAACATATCCTTGGGTGAGTATTAAAAGAAAACTTTACCATATGAGGTAAGTTGGCTAAACTTCTCCATCTGCTTATATTATAAACTGAATGTCCTATTTATTATGCTATACATCAGGAACCCTAATTACTGTTCATTATATGAGAAATAAAAGAAGTCATCAAACAGTGAGTCTTCAGTTAAATTTTGATTTCTGGCAAACCTTAGTGGGGAGAACAATTTTGCTTAATAAAGTGCCTATCAGACCTAACAGTTATCATTGAGAAAATACACATTCAGAGGATTATGACTTTTGTCAAAAATTATTGTAAGAGACAAATTGTGTTTGGACTACTGAATAGTTGCAGTGAACCTTTACCTTTCAAATAGTGGGAAGAGGAAGTTCATCATTAAACAATCTGTTGGGCAATGCCATGTTTAACTCTTGTCATTGTTTGGTTTTAATTACATGTTTGTTTCAGGAAACTGAATCATCTGAATGCCATCCAAATTACAGCCTAAAATCTAAGTGTATTTGTTGTCAAACACTCAGTACTATGTAGGAGTAAAAGGAAAGGTGCCTGCCCACCAGTATCTTTGTTGTTGCTTTAAATAGCTTTTGCCTTTTTCAAATGAAGTGCTACAAATGCAAATGTAGTCACCAGCTCTAGCAGCACTTGTAAAGGTTTACAGTTCCATGACCATATTCCCCAGATCTGCAGTGGCAAATCTAATGTTAACCTGTAGGGAAAGAAATCAGATTTGAGAAAAACAAAAATCTGAAAATTTTCTCATTTTGCTTTTGAGGAGACACCTTAGGCTTTTTCAGTTATTAACTAGACTAGCATTTCTCTAGATTAGAACTTCAAAAGATCTGCTTTTAATTTATAGAGGGAATCATGTAGTCACATTGTTCAAAAGTCTAAAGTCACTTTGATTTTTGCCATTTCGGCCAGGGGAAAGGGAAAAAAATTGATGCCCAGAGGCAGAAGCTGCCTCTTAAGTTATCAGTGTAGAAGGAACCATCACTTCTGTTCCTAGTTCAGAGCTAAAAGCTTAGTCATCTACCTACAATCACAACAGCGGCCTAGGGACATGTTGTTTTTCCTGGGCAGTGAGGGGCAGCCATGCCCCAGCTTGAAGTCTATTACTACGGAAGCAGAAAGAATGATATTGGTGGACATCAAGAAAAGTTACCTATTTTTAGCACACCATTCATTGAATCTTGGAACATGGAATTTCAGTTTAACAATAGGAATACTACGTAAGTTATACTAGGCATAATTTTTAGGTAGCAAGCATAGAATAGTAGGATATTGAATTTTTTAATTAAATTTGCTTTGTAGTTCAACAGGCCTATTCAGAAAAGAACCTCTGTTGTAATAATTCCAGCAAGTGCTGCCCTAGGCATTGTTGAAAGGAAACATTACTTCATGAGGCATAACACACTGGATTCATAAGGCAGCCTTTCCATTGTTTGATGTCTCTGACTGAAACTGTCTTTCCAAATTCCACAAAAAAATTATTTGCCTTTAACATTTTATCAGCAGCTTTAGTTTATGCTTTCTAGTGCTGTCCTCCTTACCACAAGACTCACATAGTTACATACATTTAAATGTCAACTAAAATTTTTAAAAAATGAAAATTCAGTTCTTCAGCCACACTTGAGTTGATTTCAGGTGCTCAAGAGTCTTAGGTGGCTAGTGGCTACAATACCAGATGGTGTAAGAGAACATTTTCATTATTGTAAAAATGTTCTGAGGCAGGATACTAAGAAGTTAGGAAAATTCTTTGGCAGGTGGAATAGGGAAACTGAGGCAGATAGCTGATTCAAACTGCTCCCATCCAACAAGGGACCCACCTGCCTCCTTCTTCCTTTCACTGCCCACCACCCTTTTAAGCATTAAGCCTTCAGGACAATGAGGTTCTTCAGCATCACATAATCCTAGAAACAAAGCCTCAGGTCTGTTGACCTTGGAGACAGAGTTTTGGTCAAATTGAAAATAACATCTAGGGCTCAGTGTGGTTTCAGCTCCAGGCCCAGAGAAGCAGCTAAACCAGGCCTACCCTTAGGACCAGCTGCATTGACAAATGACCCTCTACCCAGGGTGGACAAATCAGTAGAGACCAGCTCTCTAGAGCTACACATGCATCTTTCCCCAACCTGCTCTCCTTAGGTGTTTTTTGGTATCTTTCTCCTAAGCTACAAGGGCCCTCCTTTTGCCTCTGTAACTTGTTTCCTGAGTCCACACATTTCTCTGAGTCTCTCATTTCTTCTGCCTCTGTGACTTTCTTTCTAAAAGGTTAAATAACTTGCCCTAGAGTTCTTGGCCTTGAAGTCTTTCTTTGCCAAACTCAAGAACCAAGATCTAACATTGCAGGGGATGGGATAAAGTGTAAGAGTTAGAGTGGAAAGCTATATTTATTATTTTGTATGGTTTACAAAATTAGTTCTGGCCTTATCATCCTTAATTTCCATTGTATCCTCTTTAATAATCTCCCTCTTAAAATGTGGTTCCAAGAATAGAACATAATACCCCAGATGATATGACAAGAGAAGTATATAAGATAATCACTACTCAGGATAGGAACACTATGTTTCTAGAGCTACAATTTAAGAGTTTGTTAGATATTTTTAATTAGCAGTAACTTTTAAGGTTTTGATCTTATTAAATCCCCTCATAGTTTTATTGGATATGTTAACAGAAGTTTCTCCAATTATGCAATTTGTTACTTTAAAATTAAGTGCCAAACCCAGGCTGGTGGCACAGTGGATAAGACGCTGGCCTGTGAACCCAAAGGTCGCTGGTTTGATTCTCCAGCCAGGGCACATAACCAGGTTGCAAGCCAGGTCTCCAGCCAGGTCTGTAGCTGGAGGCAGGTGAAAGGCAACCATACATGAATGTTTCTTCCCCTCTCTGCCTCTCTCCCTTCCCCTCTTTCTAAAAATGATAAATAAAATCTTTATTAAAAAATTAAGTTCCAATCTTATACTTACCTTTTCAAATTTTATCCTAGTGTTTTTGACTCTGTTTCATGTTAGCAATTTTCTTGCTATATTTAACATTTTTAAATATATTTTATTTATTTTGCTATTACAGTTGTCCCAATTTCTACCCCCCACCTTTGCTCCCCTCCACCCAGTACCCCATTCCCTCCAGCAATGCCCCCTTAGTTAATGTCCATGAGTCATGCATATAAGTTCCTTGGCTTCTCCACGTCCTTTGTTGTTCTCAACATCCCCCTGTCTATTCTGCAACCACCAATGTGTACTTTTCTTTTTTTTTTCCCCTTTCGCATCCAGACAATTTACCAAACACATGCAAAATACATTTACACCCACACATATTTAAAGTACATACTGGATTTTGAAGAGTTAATACAAAAAATTTAAAATAAGCCAATAGCTTACATAATTATTATATGTTAAATGATAGTATTATAGCAAGATTAAGCGTTTTTTTTTTTTCTTTAATACTTATTTTACTCTGGAATGCTATTTTTGTGAACTGTATCACAGAAATGGTGTCTTGCAGAACTCACTTTTGTGAAAGTTGTCCTAGAGACAGTGCCAAACCAATAGTAAAAAATGAATTTGGTTTTTGAGTCAGATCCTCCCCATTCCAATTATATAACTCAACTTTATTTTAAGCTACTGGCACTACAACTTAATCTTTTTGGAATTTTCCATCTTAAATAGTAGATTTATTTATTTATTTATTTAGGCTGTGCACAGGTCTTACTTCTTTCAATACCCTTTGTTTTTCCTCTACATGTGTTTTACAAGTTGAAGCCTTTAGAAATAATGGCACTTGCAGTGCTCAGGTGGTCCCCAGAGTAGAAATTATTATGTCTAATAGTTTAGGTAAAAAATAAAAGTCCCTAGGATTTAAATAATTTTGTAGAGTAGTATTTTAGCTATTTTTTGAACTTGTGGTAGACTTCTGTGTGGTCCTAAACTAACCCCTGAACTATTTAAGAGTCTGTTGAGGTAGAGATTAGGTATGTTCATATTTCAATAATAAAGTTTACTATAGCATTCATTCCTTTTCCCAAGTATCCCGGTTTGGGGGCCTTCATAACTGGAAATGTATTTAGTCGAAAGGAATCTCATCTAATTTACATGCTAATATGAGAATATGTATTGTCTATGTACATGAATCTTATAGGTTAGTAGTTTGCAACTTCCATCCAAATTGGTTTTCATTCTCAGCATCCTTTCTAACCTAAAGATTGACTGATTTCACAACACACCCATGACTAGTTGGTTGTAATTTAAAACATAAATTGCTGACAAAATTTATATATTACATGCCCACAAATGAGCACATATTTTATAATACTGAATAAGAAAGATAGCACATTTTCTGTGTAATACACATCCATATTTTCTTCTTCCTTAACTGCATTCAATTTTCTGAGTTATTGCAAGTATCCTGATTTTCCCATATTGTGAAATGATTCCAATCTAGGAAAACTTAACCTACAGTAATGCAGATACAAGTAATATACAAAATTGTACCTTATTTAGTAAAATCTATTTATAGCAAGATCACTTTGAAGCATTCATAAGTTAAATTTGGTTCTTATCCATTCAGCTGCCCTATGTCTTTTGATTGGTGCATTTAATCCATTTGTACCTGTGTTCCTGTCTGTCTCTTTGTTTCTTCATCTTCTTAAAGCAGACCCTTTAGCATCTCTTGCAATGCTGGTTTGGTGGAGATGTATTCTTTTAGACTTCTTTTGATTGGGAAACTCCTTATTTCACCTTCCATTTTGAATGAGAGCCTTGCTGGGTAGAGTATTTTTGTTTGCAGGCCTTTGTTTTTCATTGCTTGAAATATTTTTTGCCATTCCCTTCTGGCTTGTTGTGTTTCTGTTGAGAAATCAGCTGATAACCTTTGAATGTTATTAGCTGTTTTTCTCTTGCTGCTTTTAGGATTCTCTCCTTGTCTTTGAAATTTGCCATTTTCATGATGATGTGTCTTGGAGTAGGCTTGTTTGGGTTCATCTTCCTTGGGATCCTCTGTGCTTCCTGAGTTTGCATGACCTCTTCTCTCCTCAAGTGAGAGAAGTTTCCTGTCATTACTTTTTCAAAGAGGTTTTCTATTCCTTGCTCCTCCTCTTCTCCTTCTGATATCCCTATGATACAGATGTTATTATGTTTTGAGTTGTTCTTCAGCTCTCTTAAAACCTCCTCATTCTTTTTCAGTCTTTTTTCATTTTGTTGCACTGCTTGGGAATTTTTTCCTACATTGACCTCCAGCTCCACAATCTGATCCTTTGCTTTCTCTAGCCTGCTTTTGATTCGTTCTACTGTGTTCTTCAATTCAGAAATGGTATTCTTCATTTCCTCCTGGCTCTTATTGATGTTGTCTATGTCCTTTTTAATGCTTGTGTAGTTCTCAGTAAGTTCCTTGTAGCTTTCCTGGAGTTCCTCATAGATCCCCTGGAGTTGTTTATAGTTTTCTTTGAACTTACTGAGCTCATTGAGCTTCTCTATCATCATTATTTTGAATTCCATGTCTGAGAGTGTGATTGCCTCTCTTTCATTTTGCACTCTTCCTGGGGATTCCTCCTTTCCATTTGCTGAGGGTTTATTTCTTCATCTCCCCATTTTAGGTGGCTCTTGTTTGTTTCTGCTTCTTAGATTGGTTTTCTCTGATTTACTGTCTTAGTGGTGTGACCTTCTGTGGTGTAGAGGTGCCCTTTTTTTACTTCCTGGATCTGTGCTTGGTGATGTCAGCTTGTGTCCCAGTCTGGGCCTAGTCAGCCAGTAGGAGACTACCAGAGAGCCACTGTCTTCATCTCCTTGAGTTGTTAATCCAATCAGTATATGATCAGTGGTCAGTTTTAGACACCTCTGGGTGGGGCAGATTAAGTCAGTTGTTAATCCAATCAATCTGTGATCTGAGGTCAGGTTTAGGCACTGCTAGGTGGGGCAGATTAATTCTTATGCGTGGGGCTGTGGCTTCCCCTCAGGCCCCCACCCTTTGGAGAAGAGTAGTCTGCTGGCTGGATGGGGGATGGGTTAGCACTGGACTCAGGGGCTGCTCCCTCAGCTCTCCCCCTAAAGCCACTGACCCAAACTTTCCCCAAGCTTCCCTAGTCCACTCTGCCCTTTCTCTGCTGGAGCCCAGGGTAGGTGGGTGCCTCTGTATTTTCGTGTGTGGTCCCTTTAAGAACTCAGTCTCTCTGTCCAGCCGGCTCAACCTGGTGGCTTTTTGCTTTTCACAGCCGGGTGCTGTTTTACTCTCAGCTGTGTTGCTGTAGGCTGGGAAGCCCAGCTGGTGGTGTAGATCCCACCCTTCTCAGGTGGGACCACCGGCTGCTGAGATGTTTCTCCATCCCTTCAGCTGCCACCTGTGGGAGCCCCGCCAGCCTCTCGTGTCTCCGCACTTCCTACCCATCACGTTGTGATGAATCGGCTCTTCTGTTCTGTCCCTGATAATAAGGCTTCTCTCCAATTGGTGTTCTGTTGGTTATTCTGGATGATTTCTCCCAATTAAGTTGTATTTCCAGTTTGGTGTTGGGAGGAGATTGGTGTAGCTCCACTTACACCTCCGCCGTCTTGGTTCTCTCCTTAACGTTTAAATGTTGTATTACTTTTATACATTTACTCAAATTATTGATACATTTTTTGATGATATAGGAACAGAAACAGAGCAATCAGCATTCCACTAATTACACTTTCCATTAAGCTAGAAAAGATGGTAACTTGGGAGAAAGAATAGAAATAGTACTCATTTTCAAAGCTATAGTTAAGTATTAATTCTCATTGACTACAATTCAAACAGTTTTAAGCTCACTGCATTTAGTATGCATACAATTTTTTTAAAAAGATTTTATTTCATTATTTTCAGAAAGAGGGGAAGGGAGAGAGGCAGAGAGGGAGAGAGGCATCAATGTATGGTTGCTTTTCACCTGCCTCCAGCCACAGACCTGACTGGAGACCTGGTTTGCAACCTGGTTATGTGCCCTGGCTGGGGAATCAAACCTGCGACCTTTGGGTTCGCAGGCCGGCGCCTTATCCATTGTGCTACCAGCCAGGGATGCATACAATTTATAGAGCACTTTTTAATACTCTTAAAATACCCATAAATGCTTACTCGCTCCTCCCCGAGCATTACTTCCATGGTTGCATCTCCTACTACACATCTTCCCCTGTCTGCTCTTGCCACTCAGGACTCCTTTATGCCCCTCATACGTTGTTCTTCTTCAGGACCCGTGCATGACCTGTCCCTTTGCCATAATGCTATTCCTGGACTAAATACTTATTATCCCCAAACTTAAGTTAGGTGTTTCTGGAAGTATCATTCGTTATAGAGACCTTCACTTTCTATACTATATATTATTGCAATGTGCCTTGATGTTTTCTATTTCCTTGCCCATTTTATTTTTCATTTACTATTTTACATTTAAAACACAACATATTGCAAAGGGTAGGAGTTCCTTCTTTCTTTCTGTTGCATAGTATTCCATTGTGTAAATGTACCAAAGTTTTTTGATCCAATCATCCACTGATGGGAACTTAGGCTGTTTCCAGCACTTGGCTATTGTAAATAGTGCTACTATGAACATAGGTGTATGTAGGTTTTTATGAATTGATGTTTCAGGATTCTTTGGGTATAGTCCAAGTAGTGGCATCACTGGATCAAAAGGCAGTTCCATTTTTAGTTTTTTAAGGAATCCCCATACTGTTTTCCACAGTGGCTGTACCAGCCTGCATTCCCACCCACAGTGCAGGAGGGTTTCCTTTGCCCCACATCCTCACCAACAATTGTTTGTTGATTTGTTGATGATTGCCATTCTGACAGGTGTGAGGTGGTATCTTATTGTGGTTTTAATTTGCATCTCTCTGATGACTAGTGATGTTGAGCATTCTTTCATATGCCTCTGAGCCCTTTGTATATCTTCCTCAGTGAGTTGCCTGTTCAGGTTCTTTGCCCATTTTTTAATTGGACTATCTGTCTCTCTGGTGTTGAGTCCCATTAGTTCTTGGTGTATTTTGGAGATCAAACCTTTGTCTGAGGTATCATTGGCAATTATGTTTTCCCATACAGTTGGAAACAGCCTAAGTGCCCATCAGTGGATGATTGGATCAAAAAACTTTGGTACATTTACACAATGGAATACTATACAACAGAAATAAGGAAGGAACTCCTACCCTTTGCAACAACATGAATAGAACTGGAGAGTGTTATGCTTAGTGAAATAAGCCAGTCAGTGAAGGACAAATACCATATGATCTCACCAATTACAGGACAATAATGAATAAAACTAACAACAAGCAAAACAGAACCAAATATATGAATACAGTGAATAGGCCTTCAGTGGTCAGGGGAAAGGAGGTTGGGGGAGGGGGAAGGAAGAGGCAGGGAATGGGAGCAGCTTAGACAAGAACCTAGTATAAAGGAACCATGGACATGGACAACAGGTGGGATTGACTTTAGGGGGAATGGGTAGGTGGGGAGGGGGACAGAGGGGAGCAAAAAAGGGATGGATGAAATACAACAACAATAAAATTAAGTTAAAAAAAACACAATATATTTTTATTTGGCTATTATTTGTACCTTGTCACTGTTTCATATGATCCAGGAGATAGCAACTTCTGTTTATTTTATTGCTGTATTTCTAGTACTTAAAATTGTGTTTTGCACATAATCAGCAATCATTAAATATTTGTTCAACAAATAAATGAATAAGTTATTATAGTTTCTGGGATGATTTCTTTACAGAATTTAACTGGTTTATTATCTGTGGAAATCCAAAATGAAAAATCAGTGAAGAAAATCACTAAATCCTCATGCAATTTTTGAATCAAGCCAAGGAGTATAATTGGTTCAAGAATTATAGTTGACTTGTCACCACAAAAATCCAGCCTTGTCCATGTAGTAAATATGAATCATGAATACAATCTAAGACAGTCTTCAAATCTTAATTTGACTATAGATTTAATATTAATATTTACTTAAACATTTTATCAGATATTAGTCTTAATTGGAATTCATTTACTTGATTTTTTTCTTATAACTCTTAACCTTATTTGGAATAATAAACAGTATAAAACTAGAGCCTGAAAAATATAAAAATTAAATAATCATTTGGTATGTAATTTAAGTGAAACCATATTGAGAACAAATTTTAAATAAAGAAATTTGATACTTAGTGTTAATCATACTGGAGCCGTGGTGGTAAAAAGTGTGGTGATGGGGAGAGTTTACATTTGAGATTAAGAGGTCAATTGCCAGATCATAATATTTTAATAAAAAAGCCAGGCATACTTTTTAGGTAAATAATAACCCTGGTCTTTGGTCAGTTAACTAATTACTTCCAAGAAAAATATATCAGTCTCACTCATAAATTCCAAATACAGGGTGGCGCAAAAGTAGGTTTACAGTTGTGGGTACACAAGAGTTTATTCTTGTATTATCCTGTATTGTATTGTTTTCCATATGAACGACTGTAAACCTACGTTTGCCTGACTATGTACAGTATAAATATGATTTGGACAGAAACAGATAACTTGATACAAGTTAACCCTTTCTCTTTTGAATTTCAGACACTAGAAATTAAAAGCCATTATTTAATAATTTCTGCAATCTTATGACCAATGCAAAAGTTTCTGCCTTCAGTTTATTTTTACTGATATTGGGTGGATAGCTCCTGTATATTTACTTATCAAGAACACTAACATTCCATATTTTATTAACCTGAAGTACTAATAGTTAGGATCATCCAAGTCTTAGGAAGACTAACTAAAGGTTAAAATATTGGTATGGGGACTATTTTATTTCCTAGTTGGATCTTTATTTGCATTTTAATAACTTAAATATTTAGTTACTTCATTTGCAATCCAAAAAAGTGGTGAAGAGAATGAGACTAAAGTAGTGCAAAGAATTTTTGTATTTGATGGCACATATGTTTGCTCAGATTTTATTTATGTAGGAATAAATAATAAATTAATAAATTATATTTATTAATATAAGCTTTTTGATCTGTATTTGATATCAGTAATAAGGATTTAACCTGTATTTAATATATGTTGATGAATTGAAGATTAAACTATAATAAAATATAGATATAGGTATAAGGTATAGTCTTGTACCTTCAAATACACATTAATAGAATCCAGATAAACATAGTTAGTGTATTAAAATCATATAATTGAAACTACATTTACAGAAGGAGTCTTTAAAAATGCTAACTTTAAGGGTTGGTTCTACATCTGC
Source organism: Noctilio leporinus (assembly GCA_004026585.1). NCBI lineage: Eukaryota > Metazoa > Chordata > Mammalia > Chiroptera > Noctilionidae > Noctilio > Noctilio leporinus. Next base: position 161,395 of record PVIW01001203.1, read on the forward strand.
TCTATTGCAAAGTTTAAAATGTAGTCTTCTCTTCTACATAGTAATATTTTTACATTTTAACTAAGGATTTTGAAGACCATAGATCTATTTAGTTGCATTTAGACATATCTAGTATGAAAGTAAATTTTTATCATACATCTAGATACTTGATGTGAATAACATTTGAGTATTTGAAAGTAAATGGATGACTTAGTTTTCTCTTTTATCTGGAATAATGTAAAACCACTGGCATTCTGAATTTTATACAGACTAATGCATGTGTAGCAGAGCTTGTTGATTCAGGGTATACATTATCATGCAGTCACTTGGGAATTTATTTAAATGTGTAATAAATTGGGTATGTGTTTTATTACCTATTACTGGAAGCTAGTTACTGAATAGTAGATTGTACTCACTTTTCCTGGGTTTCCAAGTCCTCACAGAATTTGAAAGCAAAATAGAGAGCTTACTTTCTTTGACTTTGAGACATACATCAAAGAAACCAAAAAATGCACTTGAAAAACCATAAATATCTTGCTAGTGAGCACCACTAAAGTCATGGAAAAGGCTAAATTCAGTTTCTAAATATAACTTTTTAAAAAATGACTTTTAGTCTAAAGCAACTGAGATAAAATGTGCAGTTAGTGAGTTTAATGAAATATTAAAAGGAAGAAAGCAATCTCATTGATAATGATAAACCAAAAAATCTGGTAGTTAATATTTAATTATTAAATATTAATTAACCATAAAGATCTGGGTTTATTTCTGGGCTCTCTATTCTGTTCCATTAATCTATATGTCTATTCTTATGCTAGTACCATACTGTTTTGATTACAGTGGGCTTGTACTATAGTTTGAGATCTGGTATTGTGATTCCTCCTACTTCATTCTTCTTTCTCAAGATTGCTGTGCTCATTTGTAGTTGTTTTTGTCTCCATATAAATTTTTGAAGTATTTTTTCTAGATCTGTGAAATATGTCATCAGTATTTCAATAGGGATTTCATTGAATCTATAAATGGTTTTGGGTAGTATGGACATTTTAATGATGTTAATTCTTCCCATCCATTAACATGGTATATGATTCCATTTACTTGTATCTTCCTTAATTTCTTTCTTTTGTAGTTTTTCAAGTATAGGTCTTTTACCACCTTGGTTAGGCTTATTCCTAAATACTTTACTTTCCTTGTTGCTAGAGTTTTTCTCTCTGATGTTTCATAAATGGGGGCTGTACTTTATCAAATACTTGTTTGCCATCTATTGATATGGTTATGTAGTTTTTTTTTCCCTTTCATTTTAATTATGTGGTGTATTATGTTTATTGATTTGTGAGCATTATACCATCCTTGCATCCCTGGATGAATTCCATTTAATCATAGAGTACAATCTTTTTAATGTATTGCTGGGTTTGGTTTGCCAGTGTTGTTGAGGATTTTAGCGTCTATGTTCATCAGTGATACTGGCCTATAGTTTTCTTTCTTTATTGTGTCTTGACATGGTTTTGGAAGTAGGATAATACTGGCCTCTTAGAAAGAGTTTTGGAGTCTTCTCTTTTCTTGGACTTTTTGAAACAAGATGAGAAGGACAGGAGTTAGTTTTTCCCTAAATGTTTGGCAAAATTTGTCTGTGAAGCCATCTGGTCCTGGGCTTTTGTGTGCTGGGAAGTTTTTTATTACTGCTTGAATTACACTAGTTGTTATCAGCCTATTCAGGCTTTCTGCTTCTTTGGACCAATTATATGTTTACAGAAATGCATCCATTTCACCAAGACTGTCAAGTTTCTTGTCATTTAGTTGTTCATATTAATTTCTCTTTTTTTTAAATATATTTTATTGATTTTGCTATTACAGTTGTCCCAATTTTTCCCCTTTGCCCCCTTCTACCTGGTGCCCCCATTCCCTCAGGCAATACCCTGCTTAGTTCATGTCCATGTGTCATGCATGTAAGTTATTTGGCCTCTCCATTTCCTCTATTATTCTTAACATCCCCCTGTCTATTCTGTAATCACCAATGTGTACTTTTTTTTTCTTTCACATCCAAACAATTCACCATTTAATAACTGCCTTCTAACTCTCAGCCTCTTAGATAATATTAATGCAAAGTTTTTTCATTAATTCAGAATCTATTAATTCATTTGTTTTAAAAATTACTTTTTAAGTACTATTGCAATATTACCAAACACATGCACAAATACATTTACACACATACATATTTTTACAAATCTTACATTAGAAAAATATTTCTATTTCCGTGACAGCATCTAATAACATAATTTAATTAATAGCCTTCAAAATTTTCTATTAAAAATATTTTAGTCTAGTTTCTTTCATTTCTTATCTCTGAAAAAAATTCACCTCATAATTGTCCTTCCCAGGTCCTCCCTACATTTGCTTGGTTATTGGAAATCTTCTCCTGAGCTAAAATAAATAAATAAAACTCTGTTTTCATTCCCAAAAGATTTAGTCTGTTCATAGTAATTTGTTACAATCCTTTGCATTTCTGTGGTATCAGTTGTGATTGCTCTTCTTTTGTTTCTGATTTTATTTATTTGGGTCCTTTCTTTTTTATTCTTGATGAGTCTGGTTAAAGGCTTATCAATTTTGTTTATGTTTTCAAAGGACCAGCTTCTGCACTTATTGATCCTTTGAATTGTTCTTTCAGTCTCTATGTCATTTAATTCCTCTCTGAGCTTGATTATTTCCTTCCTTCTATTTGTTTTGAGCTTCTTGTTGTTTTTGTTGATCTAGTTCTTGTAGCTATAGGGTTAGGTTTTCTTTTGTTTTGTTTTTTGTTTTTTGTTTTTTAATTTTATTGTTGTTGTGTTACATCCATCCCTTTTTTTGCTCCCCTCTGTCCCCCCACCCACCCACCCATTCCCCCCAAAGTCAATCCCACCTGTTGTCCATGTCCATGGTTCCTTTATATTAGGTTCTTGTCTAAGCTGCTCCCCAGGTTTTATATTTAAGATTCTTTCATCCTTTTTAGAGAGACCTGTATTGTTATGAACTTCCCTCTCAGGACTGCCTTGGCTGTGTCCCATAGGTCTTTGACTGTTGTGTATTTATTTCATTTGTTTCCAGAAGCTTTTTGATTTCTTCCCTAATCTCAATGTTAACCCATTAATTATTTAATAGCATGTTATTCAGGCTATTTGAATGTTTTGGTTAGTTTCTTGAGGTTAGTTTCTAGTTCCAAGCATCTGAGAAGATGCTTGATATAATTTCAGTTTTCTTGAATTTTTTATGTTTGTTTTGTGTCCTACCATGTGGCCTATCTGTGAGAATGTTTAAATCACTTATTTCGTCAGCAGTAGCAAAATTATGATTTTTTTCATTTAATTATTTTTTTCTTAATTATCAGCAGGAATATTTTTGTAAGGAATAATTGCTCTCTCTGATCATTGGAGGTACATGGATAGTGTGAATTAAAAATTATACAGGCTCAATGGATAAGGTGCTGGCCTGTGAACCCAAAGGTCTCTGGTTTGATTCCCAACGAGGGCACATAACCAGGTTGCAAGCTGGGTCTCCAGCCTGCTCTGTAGCAGGAGGCAGGTGAAAGGTAACCATACGCTGATGTTTCTCTCCCTTTCTGCCTCTCTCCCTTCCCCTATCTCTGGAAATAATAAATAAAATATTTAAAAAATTATACAGGAAACCTAGGATAAATGCTTGATTCTTTCATTTTAGTTGTTGATTTTAAGACTAAGGATGTCAAGTTACTTCCAGTGGTGTTCAATGAGTTTCCCTACTCCTTCAGATTACCCTTTTTCTCCCTTTTGTTCCCCTTTCACTCTCTCTCTCTCTCTCTCTCTCTCTCTCTCCTCCCCCCTCCCTCTACATTATAAACTCAGAATATAATTTTAATGTGCTTTATACAATTACTATTAATTATTGTCTCTGATTTCCAAGTTATCCAATATTTGAAAAATGTGAGCTCTTTTATGTTGATATTCATGTCCTTTTACACAGAATAATAGGGTTGATAAATGCTTGCTTGTTAGTAAATAAATGTTAAACTCTTCATTTGAGAATAATAAAAGTGATTATTTAAACTTATCTTAAATTAATGGGAACAGTGGGATCAAATAAAATAACTTAAAAATAAGAGACCATATGTAACAATTCCTTCATTCTAAGAACAGATAAATCAAAGACTAGAAAGTATATCTTACCCAACCAAACCAGGAAATAATGGACAGCAAAAAGTTCTCCTAGTAATCATGTACATTCTTTTCACCAAAACACAAACATCCATAAGAAATCAAACAATAGAATAACACAGGTAAGCAACAGCTTGGCACATTAGGAAGTTTCAGATGAGTAGTACAGGAAGCAAGTATATGAAAGCTGATAAAAAAAAAAAAAAAGAATAGATTACTTCCATGGAAAGCTTAAGAATATGTTTATAAACTACATAATGTCAATGATTTGATTAAGCAATGTAAGTTATAAATAAGGGTTAATAAGAAATGGGATGATCGAAGCATGAGTATGTAAGTTACTAGTGAGTCAGCAGTCCCCACGTATATAAACCATAATTGTAAGCAAGTTGTTATGTCTGGAAATGTAATCCCTTCTCTCCTCTAACATCCCAGTTGTTACTGTTTATAGATTTAGTACTTTTATTTGAGACACATTTATGAATTTCTACAGTGCTAACAAACTTCCAATGTCTCTAAAATATATAGGAATTTGTGTCTAACATTTAATTATTAAAGTATTAATAAATGATGTATTATTCTTTATAATAAAATATTATTATTAAAAATATATAATTTTTATATACTAGGCATTTTAGTAATAAAACATTTAATCCACAATTTCAAAATGTTTTTTACTGAAAATACTTAACGTTTATGAAACATTTTTTTAAGTTGGACACTGTTTCATAAGAGAATGAAGTCCTGATACATAAACAGAAGCATAGATAAATTCCCTCTCACTCTCTAAAGTATCAGAATACTGTCCTGTCCAACTCTGAATTGATTAAGTGGTTTAGGTTACATTTACTTTGTTATTAGACTATTTTAAAATAGTAACATATAAAAGACAGGGAGAATATAGGTTTGTTTGTTTGTTTTTGTTTGTTTGTTTGTTTTTTGTTTTTTGTTTTTTAATTTTATTGTTGTTGTATTACATCCATCCCCTTTTTACTCCCCTCTGTCCCCCTCCCCACCTACCTGATTTTTTAAAATTAACATCCAAAATACAATTTGAGCTGAAAGGGATTTACAGGATTTTAAATTATTTTAATTTTTTTTTTCACTGTCCTAATCTTTTTGGCCATAGCCAGATGTTGATTAATGTCCTTTGGCAGAATAAAAGGGAAACAGTTTCTCAATGGTAACAGTTGCTGAGCCCTGTGATCTGCAACTATGTGCAACACTCTTCCGGCCATTGGAGCTTTCACCATTCATCTGACTACAGCACAACCCTATTTCTTGTCTCTGCCCTAGCTGGAAAACTAGTGAGCAATGATATTTCAGAAAATATTTCAGAACTCCAATGAATGCAAAGGAAATTCCTGTGTACCACAATCAGTATATTCTTTCCACTCTAAATAGGACACAACTATCTATTGGTATTATTTTTTACCATTTTATATTAAGTACAATCTGATCTCAGATTATAAAAACTAGGATTTTTTTTCTTCCTTCAGAAATTCCATTAGCATAGTGCCTACTTAAAGGATTTCACACATATTATGGCAAACATATTTTCATGTTTTTATGGACATTATGAAAAAGTATACAATTCTTATGAAATCACGTCAATTCTTTTAAGAAAATTTAGGCAGTAAAGTTTTAGACATTTCTCATGGCAATAGTTTTGCCAATATATCTCCTCGGGCAAAAGAATTTTCTTAACCTGATAAAAGCTATCTTAAGAAATACAGCAAAATTTTATATGTAGTGTAATGTTGAAAGTTTTCCTTTTGAGATAAGAAATAAGATACTCAATATTATTTCTAGCAAACACTGTTTGGGAAGTCCTAGGCAGTTTTAAAAGGCAATACAAAGGAATAAAAGTATAAATAATGGGAAAAGATGAAAATGGGAATAATTGACTGATAATAGAATATAGAAAATCCTAAATCACCCAGAGATTTAAAAAAAAATTACAACCAACAAATATATTTAACAAGGTATATTAAAGATTTTGTATATAGGTTTAGTTTTTTAAATTCACATCCAAAATATAAGTTGAGTTGAAAGGGATTTACAGGATTTTAAATTATTTCAATGTTTTTTTTTACTGCCCTAATCTTTTTGTCCATAGCCAGATATTTATTAATGTCCTTTGGCAGAATAAAAGAGACACAGGGCTAATATGCAAAAATCAATGTGACTATATTTATAACAATTAGAGAATGAAATTTAAGAAAGGTGCTTTTTATGATAGAATAAGAAATCAAATGTTTAATGCTAGATATACAAGAATCTAAATTAAAAACCACATAGTATCATTGATAAACTAAAAGAAGCCCTAAGCAAGAGTATATATAAGCATTTCAAAGATTCAATACTATAAAAATACTTGTCAATAGAAAAATATTAATCAATTAAAAAACATAAATCTCAATCAAAACTCCGGAAGATTACTGCCATGTATATATGTGTATGGAAATTGATAAGATTATTCTAAAATTTATATGAAAACTCAGAGTCAAGAATAGCCTATCTATCCTTAAAGTAAAATAGTGTGTACATTGATACACACTACTGGATAATCTAGACTTGTTTTAATTACAATATATTAATGTTGCAAGCAAGACAAATAGACAAATAGACAAATAGTGTAGAATAGATAGTTCATAGAGACCTACAGTTAGTTATAGGCTCAGTTAATTGATGAAGTGGTGCCCCTGCAAAACAGTAAAGACTTTTTCAATAAATGGCATTAATTTAAACATCCATGTGGAAATTAAATAAGTGAGACTACCTATTCAGCTGACACCACACACAAAAAATGTTGCCAGATGTCTTGCAGACCTCCATGTTAAAAAATACACAATACATTTTCTGAAAGATAAGCTGGTAGAATGGTTGGACTTTGAAATAAGCAAACATTTCTTAAGCAGAACATAAAATACCAATAAGAAAAAAAAAAAGATTAATAAGTTCAGCCTCATTAAAATCAAATATTTATATTTGCCAAAACATAAGATTAAGACATTGGAAAAGCAAGTCTGAGAGATGAAGATATTTGCAGTGTATCCACCTAACAAAGGGCATGTGCATATTAAAAGAGAAAAGAAGAAAGAAAAAATACAATCAATAAGAAAAAAGCAGAATCCTGGTATTTAAAGGAATAATAAAAATTAAGTAGATACATCAGAAGAGATGATATCCAAGTACTTATTAAAAATATTTTAAAGTGCTGAGTGTTCATACTCATCATTAAACAATTCAGGGTTAAACAACAAATCACCACTAAGCACCTACAAGAATGGCTGAAATTAAAAGACCATGCCAAGTGTTGGTCCAGGTTCAAAATTATAGGACGTTTTAAGCACTGCCAATGTGAATTCCAAGAGACACAATCCTTCTAAAATAATACTGTTTGGCAATGTTTTATAAAACCAGATACATGCATACCCAACAATTCCATTCCTAGACATATACCCAACATAACTGAATACATATGTGCACCACAAAACACATTCCAAGATTTTAATAAAAACATTATTCACAAAAGCTGCAAAAGAAGAGAAAAGTACATCAATGACAGAATTGATAAACTGTGGTAAATACTTGAAACAGAATACTGGACACCAGTAAAAAAGGACAAAACTCATGTTACACCCAAGAGCAGATAGAATCCAACATATGTTGATGAAATTAGAACTGAAAGTGTGTATGTACTATCTTAGTTATAGTAGGTGCAGTTCAAAGTGGGCAAAACTATTTTTATATTTACAGAAGTAATGAGTGGTTATCTTTTCTGGGGCAATCATCATTGAGAAGTGCTTGTAGTTCCATATGCATATTCACTTTGTAATAATTCAATGGGCTACACAATTATGACCTGTGTATTTTTGTGAGGCTATGTTACATTTTAATTAAAGTGTAGGGGATCTTCCATAATCTATTTTGAATATCAATTTCTATTTGAAATGTAAGCAAATGTAAGAAAACGCTTATGTGACTATCCTTAACTCTTGTTGAAATAAATAAACGCATTACCCTAGCCAGTGTGGCTCAGTTGGTTGGGCAGCATCACTCAAAGCAAATTCCAGTCAGGACATTTGTCTGGGTTATGGGGTTCAGTCCTGGTCAGGACACATACAAGAGGCAACCAATAGATGTTTTTCTCCCTCTCTTTCTCTTTGCCTTCCCCTCTCTCTAAATTAAAAATAAAATTAAAGACTATCTTTTTAAATAAATAAACACATTGATACATTTTAAATGGCATCTCTAAGCAGCATTATGAGAACTGTAAAAATAAAGTGTATTTTTATGAAGTAAAGACATCTTTGAGCTTTAGCTAAATATTGAATTTTCTTTTCCATTCTCATATGACTTCAAATGGATTACGGGAGGAAAAACTATAGTTAAACCACAATAAAATTTTAAAACAAAGAACATATTTTTGAAATAAATTTAAGAGTAATGCAACCCATAATTAAGAAAAAAAAAAGACTGAATTAAGAATCTGAACTTCAGAGACTATGGAGGAGAAACAAACCAAATATTCACATGATAACGCCAAGAAAGAAATGTGTACCTTTATTCTCTAAGTTATTGGAGCCAGTGCATTGTTATCTGAAGAAATATGTTGGAGTTCTGATTTCACTAGAAATACTGGTTATATATGGTCTCACATAATAATTTTCAGAATTTCAATTCATTCTATTTATTTAGGTGTGATCTTTACTTATTCTTTCATTCAAAAATATGAATTGAGTATCTGTTTTTTCTTTTTCAGATCCAGGGCTAACCCCTGGGCAGATAGATAAGTTGTGAAGAATACAGACATTTGTAGCACTTGAAGGATACACAATAAGTAGTAATCAGACAAATATATCATTGCAAACTGAAATGTAAAGATCTGAAATTGAAACAAACATATTGTTCAGGAGATAATCGGGGAGATCTGTCAGGTCTGGTCTTCTTGGGTGCGAGACCACCAAGTGATGATAGCAGGGAGGGCCCTCTCCTGGGGGCAAGGACTTGCGAGGAACCTGTAGGAGGATTGGCGTGCTTTACTGCGTGGCAAACTAATGACCGCAGGGCTGGGCAGCTGAGAGTGCTGGTGTCCTCACCCGCGGTCCCACTCTGTACAGCAGTTGCAAGCACAGGTAATGCCCGCAGGGAGTCCGGCGTTTCTACACTCACTCTCCTGCTTCCATGCAGCCGGGCCCTGGAGGGTGTCGGCATTGCCACGCACGATTTTTTCCACTCTCCCACAACAGTAGTGCATGCACCAAACTTACAGCAAGGGCAGTCATATACACACTGGAACAAAGGAGGCTGTATACCAAAGGGTTACATAGGGAGTGACATCAGCCTGCCCAAAGTTGCTAAGTAAGTTACCCTCAGAGCCCAGTGTGTCCCGGAGGCTCTGGGACAAGATGAACTCCAAGGCTGGCTCCTTGGCTGACCCCATAGGAAGGCACAGCCATGCATAGACAGGGGACTTCCTCTGCCCTGACATGACCCAATTTAAATTGGATAGTAAATGAACTTTTTTTCTCAGGAAATGAATTTAGGCTGAGTCTGAAGAATGAGAAGACAAAAAATAAGAAGTTTACATGTCCCAACAGAGGACAAACATGAATGAAGTCCTTGTAGGGGGAAATAAAAAAAGGAACACTGTGGCTGGGGCATGGTGACAGGGTCAGATGTAAATGTGCTGGGTGGGATCATGATTGTTGAGGATGTGTCTGGCGTTCGCTATGAATGCATTAGGAAGCTAATGACAGTTTCTTAAATGAAAGACTTATTAAACATAAAGTTTAACATAAAGTAACAGACAGCTCCAGTGTGAAAGGTTAGTAAGACAGAAAAACAGTAGATTTGAGGCTTTTAATTAGAATGGTCTGTGATAGTACAGGCAAGCCATGAATGAGAGTGATCTGGAGGAGGGTATTGACAATTAAAATTCAGATAAGTAGACAGATTGCAGGTCTACTTATGAAGGTTAGGTTCTTTTTTATTTTTATTTTTTTAAGATTTTATTTATTATTTTCAGAGAGAGAGAAAGGCAGAGAGGCAGAGAGGGAGAGAGATATCAATGTATGGTTGCCTTTCACCTGCCTCCAGCTACAGACCTGGCTAAAGACCTGGCTTTCAACCTGGTTATGTGCCCTGGGTGGGAATCAAACCAGAGACCTTTGGGTTCGGAGGCCGGTGTCTTATCCACTGTGCCACTAGCCAGGGTGAAAGTTAGATTCTTTGAGCTTTACCTTCCTCAGCAGGAAATAAAAATAACAGTATATATTTCATAGGCTATTAAAAATAAAAAAGGGAATATTGATATTATTCTTTTTATTAAGGAATAAATTATCATTTTGGAAAAATAGAGCCAGTCATATAGCATCCTATATTGTCCAAGATAACAACTGATCTCCATCCCAGCAGTGAATGTCTTATTGTTTCTGGTACCTCAGAACACAAGGTAGTCTTAGTGTAACATATCACAAAGTGGTCTGCACTTCTGTGTTAGAAAACAGCTTCCTTTTACCTTGATTCTGTGACACTGTGGAACAGTGTCACAGCCTAAACATCTGTTCATTATGCATCCACAAGGGGACATAATTAACATTTATTTAGCCTCTGCTTGATGGGCACTATGCTAGTTAGTTCACATAGTATATTTAATATTATTCCTACTTTCAGGATACGATGAGGCTTAAGTACATTAATTAATGTGCTGAAAGCCACAGACAGAAATTAAATTTCAGGTCTAATTCCAATGGTCAGGCTCTTTGTGCAGTTATCTACCCTTTTTATGTTAAGATTTTCACTTTTTTGTGATCGCTACAACTGGTCTTTGGGTTATCTGTGGTAGCCTGCCTCTTCTCCCGGAGCCTTATAACAGCTGACTCTCCCACCCTTGCATCGCGATCCACAGCCTACTGTCCTTTAGGTACCACTTATTTATCCACTTCTGCCTGTCAAGTCCAAATCCACTAATATTAAATATTATATGTTATATATTAAAATCTTGACTAAGAGGGCTAACAAAATTTCAGGGTCATCTATACTATTCTGTGGGATTCATATGGTGCCAGGTTTATACTTTGTTTTCAATATTCACGCATTCATCACCGGAGCAATGAATCACTGGCTGTTCCCTATGTATAGCATGAGGCTTCTCTTGTCTGACAAGAGAAGCAGAGTCCTGAATTCATCTTTTGCTTGGCAGTCACTAAGCCTCTACTATAACACTTCCTTCGAAGCCTGGACTATTGCTATATAAATTGTCAGCCTACCGAAACCTATATAATAGTTTCACCATTTTAAAACTATAAACAAAAAGTACACCTCAGTTCAATTCAATAACTGTTTATTGATCATCCATTATACAAGGTATGACCCGAAAGTATCAGCCCTGAAACTGTTTTAATTATTTTGACATTGGTACAATACTTTCGGGACAGACCTTGTATGCAAGACAGTCTGTTCAAGGAAAGAGAAAGCACAATTGCTTTTTTCTGCCTCTTTAAAATAGTCTCCCAGCCCTGGCTGGTGGCTCAGTGGATAAGGCACCGGCCTGCAAACCCAAAGGTCACTGGTTCGATTCCCAGCCAGGGCACATAACCAGGTTTCAATCCAGATCTCCAGACAGGTCCATGGCTGGAGGCAGGTGAAAGACAACCATATATTGATTTTTCTCTTCCCTTCTTCCTCCCTCCCTGCCCTTCTCTCAGAAGATAGTGAATAAAATCTTTAAAAAAATAAATATAAAATAAAATAATCTCCCTATTTGATCAACAAAATGTGTTGAATTTATGCCACTTGAAAGGAGTTTTATTTATGTACATGCTAATTAAAAATAGTGGGATAATATTAAAAAATAATCTTAATTTAAAAAACAGTATTTTACTACTATTTGTAGTCAAAACTACTAATAAAAATCTGAACCTGGAAAATGTACTCTAATATATTGTTAACATATTTTAAGAACCATAGAGTGTCACTTATAGTAACTTATCTGTGCTAAAAGGTGTTATGCTGATGCTTTCAAACTTAATCCCAAACCCTTATATTTGATTAGAAACATCAGGCTACTGTTACATTAGTTAGGAGCGTGCATACTTTCTCTGCTGGAAAATGAAGGGAGTGGCTCCCATCCCAGTTAGGTCAGCCAAGAGCTAAAGGGAAGAGAAAGAATGAAGCAAGAATCAGAAGTTATTAAACCAGATTGTATGCATTTAAAAAGCATATCTTATGTTAATTTTTCCAGGTAGAAAAAAGAAAAATCTGGTAACAATTTGCAATAATGTTCAGACCCGTCTCTAAGAATGTTGGTTAATATGGAGTAATAACAAGCTGTGCCAAGATTTTACTCATTTTATAAAATTTTATGAATATAATTTTTAATTTTGGACTGTGACATGGGCCCCACATTCTTAATCCCTGTGGAACACTGGCTCTGGCCTCACTATCCAGCCACTGCAGATGTAGGGTGTCGACATTAATACCTACATGTCCATGTTCCAAGATCCATCTTGCTTGCTTGAAAGAATGCTGCTGCCCATAAATCCCTTTCAACTGTAACTTTCCCCTGGGGACACCACAGAGCTGGCATTCGGGGCCCACGTTCCCCAAGGATCCACAAATACAGTGCTTCTCTAAGGTCATCCCTTAGATTGGACCTTGTTCATAAATCTTGGGCACCATCTTCTGCCTTCTTTCTGTTCATAGAAAATAAAAAGGAGCATGTTTTTTCCATGGTATGCCCATTTAAGGCATTCAACAAAAGGTCACTTAAGGTAAAATATGTTGCAAGAATTATTAAAACTTTTTTCAGTGGTTGTTCTCATGGTTGAGCCAAATAATGCAGATAATCTAGTCCTCAAAACTGCAGAGCTTATACTTTTTCTTTTTTTTAATTTTTAAAATTTTATTTATTATTTATAGAGAGAGGAGAAGGGAGAGAGGCAGAGAGGGAGAAAGACAATGTATGGTTGCCTTTTACCTGCCTCCAGCTATGGACCTGGCTGGAGACCTGGTTTGCAACGTCATTATGTGCCCTGGCTGGGACTCGAACCAGCAACCCCTGGGTTCGAAGGCAGGCCCCTTAACCACTGTGCCACCAGCCAGGGTGCTTATACTTTTCAGTGTACCTTCTAAGGTCATTGTCAATCCACCCAGGAGCTGGTGGATTTGGAAATATGCCACTCTGGAGAAGATTTGTAAATTACCTTTGGACCTTGAAGCAAATGAGCAATACTTCTGTTCTTATGAATGAAGGGGAACCCCTCAAAAACCCTGGGATGTATTTATTAAAAATTGTGTATATATTCTTACATGTTTCAGTCACCTTCAAAGTACTCTCCACGTGAGGCAACACACCTACTAAGACATTTTTTCCACTGCTTAAAACAGTTTTTGAGCCCTGGCTAGAGTGGCTCCGTGGATTGAGTGCTGGCTGAGATGCACAATGTCCCCAGTTCAATTTCCAGTCAGGGCACAGGCCTGGGTTGCAGGCCAGGTTCCCAGGTGGGGGTGCACAAAAGGTGACCAATCACTGTTTCTCTCACATAGCAATGTTTTCCTCCTTCTCTTCCTTCCTTCCTTGCCCTCTATCTAAAACAATAACTAAATAAAAAAATTTTTAAAGTTTTTGAACTCATCAGCTTTGATGCCTTTTAGTGCTTTCTGCTATTTTTTGTTCCACGTCTTCCACATCAGCAAAATGTTTCTCTTTGAGGACTTTTCCATTCAGCAGACAAACAAAAAACAGTCGCTCAAAGTGAGATCAGGTGACTAGGGAGGGTGGAGCATAGGAGTCATGTCATTATTTTTGGTCAAAAACTGCTGAACACTCAGCACACTGTGAGCAGGTACACTCAAAAATCACCCAGCATGAAATGGACAAAAATGTTTTAATATTCCTCAAAAAAAAAAAAAAAAAAATCCCTGAAGCTGTACGAAGCCTCTCACAACAATGCCAGCTGGTGCACTGGCACAGATGGCTTCCTAGATCACTCACCTAGTGGGGGAAACCTGTGCTCCCAGTGGCCCACCTTTCAGAAGATAATTGTTTTTTGGGGTTCCCCTTCGTATATACTAATACACAAAAACTCAAGAACACTATGAATGTTACTTAACTAAAATACCACAGGGAATAGTAAGTAATGCACTAGGACTAAGCAGAGGCAGTGTGACATCAAGTCTATACTCCTAAATAATACAACGAGAGGATGCCTCATTGAATGGTTTCCCCATCGAGATAATGTAGACAAAATGTTGATATTTACACACAGCCAATGGTTAATAAGTTTAAATCAATGTTAAATTTGTAGATTAAAAATTTTATCCAAATTTTTGTCCAATTGAAAGCTGAGCACTGTGGCAGCTTTGACCTTGTTTTCTAGTACACATAGCTCAAGCTGTAAATCCAGTCAGTGCTGAGTTAAGCAAGTTAAACTGATCATGTTTTGTTTTTGAAATGTTATTTTTTTATTCTTAGAGAGAGAGGAAAGGAGGGAGAAAGAGAAGGAGAGAAATTTCAATGCGTGATTACCTTTCATGCACCCTCAACTATGTGTTCCCAAGTAAGGACAGGGTCTGCAACCCAGGCATGTGCCCTGACTGGGAATGGAATAGGTGACCCTTTGGTTCACAGGCCAACACTCAATCCACTGAATCACACCAGCTAAGGCTAAACTGACCATGTTTAACAAGGATGGTAGATTGCAAAAATAGCCACAAATTATTCACCTTCCTATATCCATATGGCCTTTTCTTGTAATTCTCAATGGCCACCCACTTGCATGCTGGGCTTTGTCATGTGACTTGTTTTGGCCAATGAGGTAAGAGCAAACGAGACTACTAGAGAATAGAAAATGCTGTAGATTAAGTTTTGTCCTTTTCTTGTAGATCATGGAACTCTGCAACCACCATGAAAATTAACCTGGGCAGGCCTGATGGATGAAGAGACACCAGTCACCCAGTCACTCCTATTGCACTAGCCATCTGTCAACCAGTGACCAGGGCTATGAGTGAGGCCATTCCCAACTAGCCAGCCCCAGTCAGTCCCCAGGTGAGTCCTGATGCATGAGTGAAAATAGCTGAGACCTATGGAAAAGCCACAGACTAAGTTCAGCCCATGTTGCGGAAATTTGGAAAATATTGGATTAATATGATGACATAGATTGACAAATTGAGAAATTCAGATCAATATATACTTTGGCAATACATATGAGCCTGCCATGTGCAAATTATTAACGCACAGGTGACTGTTCATTTCTGGAGTTAAGATCATCTGGCTTCCTACTCAGTCTCATTTTTGAAGCTAGCTACAGAAAACTGTACCTTACAAGTCTTAGCAAGATCTTATCTGGCAAAATTCTCAGTCCTATTCTCAGAGTGAATGAGAGACAAAAAAAAAAAAAAAAGATAAGAAATAAAGAAAGAAAGCCATAGGAAATTCTGCCAATCTATAAAAGTGGATGTTTTTAAATACGACAGTCTCAACCCTGGTTATAGTATGTGTCACCTTCCATTGTATATATCCCAGTTTTCAGAGGGGTTATTATAGACTCTGAAATGTGATTTTAATGTTACAGCAAAATTGAAATCTACAGAGATCTTTATGTTGAACTAGCCAATACTATGAGCATTTATTTAGTCTGTTACATATTTGGAAACCAATGAATGACCATATTTTTCTAGGTTAAGAGCTAATCATGTTTATTAATTCCATTTAACATAAGAAATGGAATTTAATATAAGAAATATTCCATTTAATATACAAATATCAAAATCTAATTCATATCAATTTGGAGAAACTCTGGACAAAATAATTTTTTCTAAAACATCAATTGCAAACAGCAAAAGCCCAATATAAAAATGCTCTCTTATCCAGATTTAGTCATTTTCTTTATCCCAACACCCATACAAATATGTAACTTGGCAAAATTTTTGCATTGTTTTCTGTTTCAATTTCCATTGTAGATGCATTTTTTTTTTCAAAAGACTAAAGGTATTAACTGAGTACTCTGTAATACTTAAAAGCATTTCAAAATAATATAACATAATATGCATGATCAAATAGACTTTTTAGTGCTTTTAATTTGTTAAATTTATTTACATTTTTATTATACATATCAAGTACCTCTTGCAGCTTAACTTGTGTGTGTGTGTGTTATTTTTAATTACATGTATTTGTTGGGCATAGTTCTAGAACGAAGCCTATTTGACCTGGGAACTTCATGACATATGAACTGTCTGGCCATATGAATTGTAATTGTCAGTTGGGGAGAATAGATTCACCATCTACCATTTCCCACATTTCTGTTTGGCACTGCCCCCTGGAACATTTGGAGTGGCTTCTAGCATTGAAATTCTCTCCCAGCCCTGGCTGGAGACACAGTGGATAAGGCACCAGCCTGCAAACCCAAAGGTCACTGATTTGATTCCCAGCCAGGGCACATAACCAGGTTGCAAGCCAGGTCTCCAGCCAGATCCAAAGCTGGAGGCAGGTGAAAGGCAACCATACATTGATGTCTCTCTCCCTCTGTCTCTCTGCCTTCCTCTCTCTCTGAAAATAATAAATAAAGAGTTTAATTAATTAATTAATTAAATTCTCTCCCAATTGTAATCTCAAGTCAGTATTTCTCTAACTATTACAAAGCATATTTATTAAAGTCATTATTTTTACTACTATGTCTGATAGAAGGCAAAGCCTATGGACAGAGTGAAATGTACATAGTAAAATATATACCAGCAGCAGGGAATAGGTGGGGCCATTCTTGCTGATATATTTCAATAAACAGATTTGTTGGAATTTAAAAAATATATATCTGGAGAAAAGTTTTAGTTTGGGGCCACCTTTAGTTTGGGGCCACTTTATACAGTGAATGGAAAATTCATTAACTTATAAAGTAATGAATGGTTAATAATAATAGCAAATACATTTCTAATAAATAAAAGTAATATACATCGCCCATGGATGAAGTTGACTCTATCTATTTGCTCATCATCATGGATAATTTCATAAATAACAGTGTTGATATTTCATTGTTAACATTGTCCAAGGGAAGGATTCTAAGGAAGATCCAGAACCATTGATAGAAATTATTTGTAATATAATATGAACCATCTTATATGGCTGTGCCATGTGCAGATTCTATTTTTTCTAATATAACTTCATTAAACTTTTAAAAATTTTTCTTAAATCACATTTAGAATCCAACATAATATAAACAGACATACAAAACCTTAACTCAATATTTTTAGTGTTTTCTCTTACCCAGAAAAATGATTTAGTGAACACTAAAGTTATAGTTGATATATATTCATAAACTATGATTTATTTACCTAAAGTGAAGGCTACCCACTTATTTAATGGCCTCAATGGTTGACCTCAACTACAATATCTAACTTTATTATTTTACAATGCCAAATGATGCCAATAATGGTGAGCATAATAGAAATCATTGTATTGATTATGCTCTCATATAGGTATTTCTGACACAAACATTTCAATGGTACAGACACAATAAGGTAAAGAATACAAAATAGGTGGGTGGGGAGGGGGACAGAGGGGAGTAAAAAGGGGATGGATGTAATACAACAACAATAAAATTTAAAAAAAAAGAATACAAAATAATTATAGCAATGCACTTCAAAGAGGAAACCAAATTATTGACAGTAATTGGAAAAAGAATGATTATTTGAATAGTTCAAATATTAGAATACATATTTCCATGTATCTAGATGATTACAAATGACATTAAAATTGGAAATTCTTTAGAGACCATATATATGTATCTGGTTAAGATCATGTATTCTACAGTTAGGCTTTCAGGATTCAAATCTCAGCATTGACCTTTGTTAATTTTTGTTATCTCAGGAAAATTTCTTAAATTTAGGACTTTATGTCCTCATATAAAAAATAGGAGTAATGTTACTAACTACATCATAGGATTTTTAAGATAGTTAAATGTAAGGTGCTTAGCAGAGTACTACAGCATCCAATTTGTACAGTCTGTAAAATACAAATATTTATAAGATGAATGTCAATGAATTGATCATTATCATAAATCCCATTTGTATACTTTAATCATTTATTATTTCCTGATTCATCAAATAACCTCAGAATTACTTTATCCACTGGTATTTCCTGATTTTCTTGAACATGCTGTTTGCTTTCTTGCAATACTGTTTTCAATATCGTTATGTGCTCACTTCTTTTTGGTCAGAGGTGTTGGTCTCTGACCAAATTGCATTAAGTTACCACATGCTTTATCCTGTGTCTCTACTGAACTTTCTTCACCAAATTATTATCTATATATTAATGTTATTTGTCATTTATTTATTAATTCACTTATTATCTATTTTTCTCATTTTATTTATAACTGTGTTCAACTGGTCTGGAACTTAATGAATGCATATATGTCTAGATCCTCTTGTTTCCTTAGCCCTAGCTCCTATACATTAATTGCTACTTACATTTTCACCACATTTTCATCCTGTATGAACATTTAAATTAGTGATGGAAGTCTCAGCCTCTTCTGTATGACACTTGCCTCATCAACAGTTTTCCCATGAAAGATATTAATTATATTACATTACATTACATGACTTTATTAGTTTTATTGAATATATATTTTTTATATTGATTTATTTATAAAACAAATTTCTGGTGTTTTTCTTAAGTATAATTTGGAATTTAGAATTTAAGTGTTTGCTCAACTAGTGGATTGAACCATCCAGGAGTATTTGTATTATCTGTTAGTCTTGGAAGTATGTTTCATACATGGACTTTAAGTAAAGTTGGATGAAACATAAATACATGATAAAATTTACTCATTCAAAATTAATTATTAGGAAAAGATATTTGCAAACAATGCCTCCAATAAGGGAATCATATCCAAAAAATATATAAAAACTCATATAGCTCAACATCAAAATAAACAATCTCATTTTGAAATGAGCTGAGAACCTGAACAGACACTTCTCCCAAGAAAGTATACTAATGGCCAACAGTTATACGAAAAGATGCTCAATGTCACTAGCTATAAGGGAGATGAAAATAAAAACCACAATGAGATACCACCCCACACCTGTTAAAATGGCTATTAACAAAAAGACAAGAAGTAACAACTGTTGGAAAGGTTGTAGAGAAAAGGAACCCTTATTCCCTGCTGGTGGGAACACAAATTGGTACAGTTACTATGGAAAGAAGTATGGAGGTTCATTAAAATAGTAAAAATAGAGTTTTCATATGACCCAGCAGCCCCTGTTTTGGGTATCTAACCTGAAAACCTTAAAAACATTGACATATAAGAATACATGTACTCCTATGTTCATTGCAGCAGTATTCACTGTGGCCAAGACATGGAAACAATCTGAGTCCTTTGATAGATTATTGGGTAAAGAAGACATGGTACATATATATAATACAATGCTACTCATCCATAAGGAAGGATGAAATACTGCCATTTGTGACAACATGAATAGATCTTGAGAGTATCATGCCAAGTCAGATGGAAAAGGAGAGGAGCCATATAATTTCACTTATATGTGGGTTACAAAATAGAAAGCAGCAAGTGTACAAAGAAAAAATTCATAGGCACAGGCAGCAGAAGAGTGACAGGAGTACTGGGAAAGGCTGGAAAGGGCAAAGGGAGGCACATATTAGGTGACAGAAGGAGACTAGACTTTTGGTGTTGAGTAGGCAATGCAATTTATAGAAGATATAGTATAGTATTGTACATTTGCAACTTATATAATGTTATTTGGCAATGTTACCCCAATACATTTAATAAATAGAGAAGGAAAAAGATACTTGTCATGTTTTTTAATTTTTTTATTATTTTTAGAGAGATGGGAAGGGAGAGAGGCATAAAAGGAGAGAAACATCACTCTATGGTTGCCTTTCACCTGCCTCCAGCTACAGAACTGGCTGGAGATCTGGCTTTCAACCTGGTTTTGCACCCTGGCTGGGGAATCGAACCAGCAACCTTTGGGTTTGCAGGCTGGTGCCTTATCCACTATGCCACTAACCAGGGCATGTCATGTTTTATTAATGCTGGAGATTGGGGCCTTTATTCCCCAATTTCAGAGACTTAAGTATGACAGTGGTGCCTTCTTAGACTGTGCAATAGCGCTCCTGCCAAGGATCGCTATCTATTTTAAACATACAATGTTTCTGCATTGGTAAGTAAAGAGTTTAGAAGGGGAAGACAGACAAAACAAATAATGAAAATGATATCACTGGCTATTATGACAGAAGTACAGAGAACTATGAGAACATAAATAAAGGAGTCCTAACACATTCTAAAAGTCAGAAACTGCTTCCCTGGGGAAGCAATGTTTAGCCTCATTCCTGAATGGTAAGGAGGAATAGATAGCCTGAAAGGTTCTTACCTGTGCCCAGAGTTGGGGCTCACAAAGCAAAACTAGAGGGAGCTGTATTCAGGTCAGGCTCCAGGCACTAATCATGCTGCTTTGGAGCAGAAATGACAGGGCACAAAGGAGATAGCAAGACATCATTCCCATATGGTAACTCTGGAGCTTAATGATATTTCAGAAATCCTGGGAAATTGCCAGTGACCAGTTGCCTTCCCTTAGGACATTGCCCAGCGGTATCCATTAACTAGAAGGCTGGAGTAAAAGAAACTGAGAACTCCTGAGACAGCACATGAGGACTCCCAGAAATAAGTGGGCAACATTTGCAGACATCGCACACTAGGAGAGAGAGTGATACTTGCCAAAACGGGAGCATTAATATTAATGAATCCTTATCTGAACCCACTGGCTGGCAAGGCAGGCAGGCAGGCAGACATTCTGGGCAACTTAGTATAACAAAGCAGATGTATTCCTGTCATACTTTAACTTTGGAAATCCCTTTATACAAAGTAGAATGAACACATCTTAATCTGGAGATGCTTTTAAACATCTAAATATCCGTATGGTTCATTGACTCTGATCCTCAGAGGGATCAGCGACCCCCAGATCACCTTTGTTTTATGTCAACAGCTGCTCTCTAACCTTCTCTTTCCTCAAAAGAGACAGGCAGGTCCCCCTGAATGGCTTCAGTGTAGGAGCCCAGTTAACCCTTTCATAGCTAATTACATGGATCGTGCACCCCAGGAACATAATCCCCTTTCGTGAATAAATTCTGCACAGCTTATTTTTCCTCCTTGTTCACTACAGCCCCAGGACAAGCAAGGAAAAACACTTGATGCTCTCCCAGTCTCTGTCAAACACAGACTGATTTTGATAATGTATTCTAATGATATTTCCACATGAATTGCTAATCACAATATCACTAGGGTATGATTTTAATGTTTATAAAATAGGATCCAAAAACAGTGTGCCTTTGAGTTTCACTTTTATTGGGTGATCTGTGTAGCCCATGTGGTCTTTATAAAGACATCTCAAAGTTTCCCCATCATGCTTACATAAGGATAATAATACACAAAACAAAGACTGGTTGTCATAATTGGCAGCACGGACAGCACTCTTCAGTGCATTCAGTTCATTTAATTAATATTTATCAAGATCCCAGCCGGAACCTGGCAGTCTATGAAGTGCCAGCCATTCCCACCCTCAATTTTTTTTGCCATCTGCTTCCCATGCAAATGACAGGCAAGCGGCCATCTCTGGGTAAGAAAATGTTGTGTTCCTAGGTTATCTCTTTTCTGCTTCCGAATACTTGGCTATCCCTCATTTCCACATGGCTTGATCTTACATAGGAGTTATACTCAAAGGTACGTTATTCAAAACTCTAAATATGTTAAGACTACAAGATAGTTTAGTTTTAGGTTTCTCTTTCATTCCTTTGGATCCTAGTGAGTGAGTCCTAGAGTTACTATAAATAAGTTTGCATGTTTCTAACCATTAATGAAAAAATTATGAAGTGGCTTCCTCAGAGAATTATGGTAGCCAGAAAACTTATTGTACAGAATTTAAGGGTACAAAGACTGAAGTTCTTCACTGACATCTCATTGAGACATCTAATTAAAACGTTTATGTCTTGCCCTGGCCCATGTAGCTTGGTTGGGCATAGTTCAACAGGCCTACAGGTCTTGGGTTGGATTCGCAGTCAGGGCCCGGTCCTGGGTTGCAGTTTCAGTCCTCAGTGAGGTGCGTGCAGGAGGCAACTGATTGATGTTTCTCTCCCCCTCTTTCTCCTTCCCTTTCCCTCTCTCTGGAATCAATTAAAGAAAAAAGAAAGACTTTTTGTCTTTTCCAGTTGTATTAGCTATCCTAAAGTCTTATTTTAAATTAATGCTCAGGTTTGCTTCCCCTTTCATCCTTCTCTCACTATCCATAAGTTTCCCTAGTACAGAAATGGGATACACGCAGCCTGTAGTATCCCACACTAAAAGGCCCACTTCCTCAAAAGGGCAACATAGAATTAAATACAGCCAGGCATTGTCATTGCCCAGAGAATGGCCCTCCAGCTTCTTGGTTTTCCCTTACTTGTCATGCTATTGCTGCTGAAGGGACTTTTCACCATAGAGGGTTTCAACTCTGAAGCTCCTAGTTGGAACCAGTCTCTGCTGTTCCTGCTTCACTGCCAGTGATGTTTGCCCACAGCTCCGCTGTACCCCTGGGGGCTGTCTCCAGCGCAAGGACTGAGGTTCCATTTCTGCCCGAGTTACTCCCCTCCTCACAGACAGGTACACTTTTTTCCATTGCTTTATGTGGGTGCCCTTCATGAACCTCCCAATTTGGCCATTTTGCTTCTTGTTGCCATTACTTTTCCAAGGCTTGTTCCTATTTTTTGTTGTTGCTGTTGTTCTGATGAATCATGCTCATGGGAAGACTGCTTGCAGAATGTACTATTCTTTTTCTCAATTTTTCATAGGAGGGGGATCCAAATAAATGGAATACTTGTTAATGTAATGATCATGGGATATATCAGACAATGCAGTACAATTTCTCTTTCCCATTCTTAACAATTTCACCATCAACCTCTCTCGGGAGTGTTGTTGACTTAATCATGGCACTAAGGATGTGAGAAAGAGTACATGGAAGTTTTCATGAGAAAAAGAAGCAGAACAAATTCTATCCATGTTTATTCTACTGGTATTGGCACATTCTATTTTAGCCTATTCTTGGAATTACTCAATATTTTGTGAAAAGTTCCATTAACCAAAGTTTATCTTGCTCAGGCTCTTATCCCATTTCTTTCCTTGGCCTTTCTCAGAAGTCAGATTTCTTAGGCATGTGTAAAAGGACTTTACGCTAAAACTCAATATTAATTATTTCATTCATTGGTGATTGGTGAGGAACATTTATTTCACTGTTGTGGCCAATGAAATGTTAATTCCTATGAATAATTCCTCAAAGTTCATTAATGTGGGAGAAAGGGTTAATTGTTTATTGATTGATATTTACACTAGAAAACAAAGATAGAACTAAAGTTATTTGACTATTTAAAATATTTTGAAACAACTGTTTGAGAGGATTTTATGCTGATTATCATCTAATCATTTGATGGCTAATTTTAGTGTTTAAAATGATTATAATATGCCTATATCAATCATCTTCATCTCAAAAGTACAAAATCAACTGTGTTCTGAAATTAGAATAAAATAAATGTATTACTAAAATTTTTCTCAAAACTGTGACAAACAAACTATTAAAAGATTTACTGGTGATGGTAAATTCAATAATATTTTTCTTTGTTATTTTTATCAAGCAAATTTGTCTCAAATTATTTTTATTTACAGAAAAAATACTCTATATAATCAATATGAATAAAGAGAAGTGTTAAGCATCATATGGCTAGTGGGAATAGAAAAAAAATGTTTCAAACTGGGACAATTTTGTCCACAAGTGAGCACTTGGAAACTTTTGAAGACGTGCTTGGTTTCACACCACAGAGAAACTTTTGGCTTCTAGTGTCTGGAGGTTGGTAATACTGCTAAGCATACAAAAATACATATGACCAAGTTTATAAACCAATTAATAGACAAACTTTAATATCACATGTAAGACTGCGATAGAAACAAGTTTTTCTAAGTGTTCAGAAGTTTTGACCAAAAAAGGCATGACCTCTGTGCCCCACCTTCCCTATTCACCTGACCTCACTCCAAACAATTTATTTTTGTTTCCTCAGATGAAAATCCTTCTCAGAGGAAATCATGTTGCTGATGTGGAAGAGATGATACAAAACACAGGAGAAGCACTAACAGGCATCAAACGCAACAAGTTCAAAGCCTGTTTTGAGCAATGGAAAAACGTATCAGTAGGTGTATTGTATCAAAATGAGAATACTTTGAAAGTGAGTGAAGTTTAAACACGTAAGAATAATTATACAATTTTTATAACTAAATTCCATTTTGGGGGTGCCCCTCATACACATTAATAATTGTGTTCCCTGAGCTTATTTCCACCAACTGAAGGGCGTATCAGGTTACTATTTAGATGTCAATGATAAAAATATTTCAATAACATTTGCTTTTAAAAACTGAAGCATATTAATATATTTGTTAATCCTCGCCTGAAGATATATTTATTGATTTTAGAGAAAGAAGAAGTCTGGGAGAGGGGAAGAAAGGGAAACACTGATGTAAGGGATAAACATCCACTAGTTGCCTCCCATATGTGTCTTGACTAAGGATCAAACCTGCAACCTTTTGGCATGTGGGATGATGACCGGTCCAACTGAGCCACTTGGCCAAGGCTATTATTAATATTTTTATCCAGATAAGTTTTTGAACATCATTCTGCCTTTAAATGATATATATATATGATATTAAAGATGGTTTCAAGTAGCTTTAAAAATGAGTTTCAAGTTATTATGGTAATGTCCTAGAGTTACTTAGACTTTGAGCAGTGTTTTTATTCAATACTTGATTTAACAAAATTATGAACTGCCAGTCAATTTGCTAACTACGGACTTGAACGTAATCTTATAAATGCAACATCTGACATAGCACTGCATATTTTTTCCTAAATGCAAGCATTTAAAAAATCAGCAACTCTCTTTTTAAATACACATCTTCTACCAGACTTTCAAATTGTATTGAACAACTTGATAGAAATACACAAAAGATAAATGATGAAAGGAATGTAAACTTATTTGAGAAAAGAAGAACTATGGGATATGTGGCCTCAGAGGGGAAAACTGATCTAGATACCAATATGTGAAGGTAAATATATTTTGGAAGGGAACTTAAAACAAGAAACATGTATTTTTAAATGAGAGTCCATTCTATTCTTTTATAAAATAATTTTAAGAGGAAATTTTTTCTGAAACTTGGTTTGTTGCCAAAGAGTAATGTTGTTATCTTGTGAACAGTATTAAAGATATGCTATAATAGAATTTTCTCTTTGTGCCAAAATGCCATTTTATTGAATTATGCTGTTATTACATACATTGCTTCTTTTGAACCATTTTACATTTTTCCTTGTTAAGAAAAAGAAGTTAAATTAAAAAATAATTATAAAGAATTTGAAAAATTCATTCTGAAGAGACAATAAATAACATTGTACATAAAAATTAAGAAAAATAGGCTCTGGCTGGTAGCACAGTGGATAAGGCACGGGCCTGTGAACCCAAAGGTTCCTGGTTCAGTTCCTCAGCCAGGGCACATAACCAGGTTGCAAGCCAGGTCTCCAGACAGATCCATGGCTGGAGGCAGGTGAAAGGTAACCATACACTGATGTTTCTCTCCCTCTCTTCACCTCTCCTTTACTCTCCCTCTGGAAATCATAAATAAAATCTTTTTAAAAAAATAAGAAAAACAATCATTTTTAATAATTATACTTCTAGCATTTGCAAGGAATTTCAAGAATAGATAAATAGATGATAGATGATATAGATTTAGATATAGATGTGGATAGATATACACATACAGACACATCACATGGCATAGTTAACTAACATGCACACATTCCCAAATATTTTTTTTTGGGGGGGTGGGCTTTTCCTTCTTTCGAAGTGAATTTAGTATAGATTTCAAGTGATGAATTGTAAAATTAATAATATTCACTAACAGAAAGTAATTTATGAAACCAGTTTTTAATAGCTAACTTATTCCTGTGGAGGTTATACATTCTCATAATTTATATAATTTTTAAAACTTACATGCTTTAAATTGTTGTATTTTTAAAAGATCATCAGCAATAACAACACATATTGGTACAAAATACTCAAACACATTTATCTAATAATGTTTTCACTCATTTCCTAGGCCAATTAAGAATCTAAAAATTAGGTCATTGTGATATTTAGATAAACATAAGATTTTTTGCTATTTTTATTTACCTGTCCTTATACAACCATTATTAGTAGTTCAAAACAGATGTTCTTTAACATTTTATGGATTATTTGGCAATTTTTACTTTCTCTCTTACTGCACATTTATATTCCTTGGGTTTTACATTTGTATTGCCTTGAAAACCCATGAAGAATCAATCTACAAAGTAAGGCAGAGCCGCAGCCTATTCCAACCCAGTAAAGGAATTTTTAATATCATGGCTTTAAAGGATTTAATGCTAGACTTTGTCATCACTTCATTTTGTTATAAATAAAGTGTGATATACTATTCTTTTTGAGGAGTTATAAGGAGATATCCTTGA
This sequence comes from Noctilio leporinus, assembly GCA_004026585.1. Classification (NCBI taxonomy): domain Eukaryota; kingdom Metazoa; phylum Chordata; class Mammalia; order Chiroptera; family Noctilionidae; genus Noctilio; species Noctilio leporinus. Next base: position 188,097 of record PVIW01001203.1, read on the forward strand.
GATATTAATACCTCAATATCCTCTAGAAAAATATAGCCATTGTCTCAATGACTCTTTTTTCCCTCATCCTCAAAAGCCTGCTAGGGGAAATCTTACAAATTCTTAGGATATCCAATGTGGTAACTTGAAATGAGCTCCCAATGGTGGTAATTAAACTATGGTGGGAAAATAATAGCATTCAAATAACTACACGTGTGTGATAACCTTCCAATTACTGGGCCTCCTTGCCTATGGATAATTAGAAAAATTGGACCCATAAAAAGGCACAAGAAGAACGATACCTTAGGAAATATTGCAAAGATTCCATCTCCAAATTATGTCAGCAGTAAAACAAATGGATTCATTGTTCTCTGTTCTCTACTGCTTGGTTGGGATAAAAGGGAAGCTTGTAATGGATAATAGCTATTTCAAAAGTTAACTGGTGAAAGGGAATTGTGCATGTTTGTCTATTTATTTTAGTTATTTTTTCCCCATCTAGCCTGGTTACTTAAACTCTAAAATTCAACATTCCTTAAAAAGAGAGGGGTGAGGGGCAACAGAGAATGGTACTTGACTCCTGAGAAACTACATTCTAATTGCCTTTATAGGTCCTTATGGCAAGATCCAAAACAATCATTTGGAAGAGAAATTCTGGATTAAAATAGTCAATATGAATCCAATAAAAGCCTTTCAACCCCATGTTAGGGATTTTAGTGGGAAGATGGCAAGAATGTGAGATCTGCTGTCTCATGGCTGAATAGCAAATAAAGCCTACTCAGGAACAAAGAAACCCTCAGTAATAAGTGGAAAAGACACCATAGCTTCTCTGTCTTAAATTGGAATTCATTAATGTGTAGATCAAATCCACATGTAGCAGTATGGCTTTTAAGCCACACTCTTTTTTGTTAACACTGAGACCTTTCACTGTAAGTCAGCTAAAGAATCCACTGGCTTTGACGCAAATGTGGTAGGCATATACATACATGATTTGAAAGTTCCTTCGAAACACCTCCTAGGATATTTGATGATAAATGGCAGTGCAGTTGTAACAGTGTGTCTCATATGTCTCTGTGCAGCTGTGTGCATTTTCTTTCAGCCATTTTTCTATATATTTTAAGCATATTTAATGATGTTATATGCCTACTTCTTATAATTTCTTACTTAGAATTCTAACAAAGTGTTTTGACATACTTACAGAGCCATAAGAAAACTAATTTTTAATATTTGCATAATATTTTATTTTGTATATCATTAATATTAAAACATGACTTACATTTTGCTTACAAACACTACTATAATAAATATTTTAAACTATATATTTCCCCCTGTTTTCTTTTTAACTATTATTCTTACCTGAGGACATTTTGTTGCCTTTTTTTTTCCAGACACAGCGATAGAGAAATCTTGATTGCCTCTTGCACACACCCTGAGTGGGGATCCAACCTGAGGATGTGCCCTGACAGGGAATTGAACTGTCAATCTCTCTGTCCATTGGGACATGCTTCAACCAGCTGAGCCAGGGCTCTTCCCTTCCCTGTGTTTTAAAGTCTATTGCCATAGATTAGTTTCTGAGGAGAAGCATATTAGATTCAAATATCATGTACATATTCGATGCTCTTGAGCATCACAAGGTTATACCAATTTTATCTCCTACCAGAAATGTACAGATGAGAAAGAATTGGTTTGAATTCACTGAAAACAAAATCCAGAATGTAATTTTCACATAATGATCTTTTGAAAGAATACATGTTTTTCCAAGTAATTAATATTTTTAAATGATAGCAACAGTTGATATTTTTTAAATGCAAGACTTCAGTTTACCTTGGGAGGCAAATATCGGAGTCTTGACATATACGTGGAAATGAAACCTGAATTCTACAACTTTAGCTATTAGATTCTTAAAATAGTAATTATAAGTTGATTAGTAATGGAGTGGACATTTTAATAGTACACATAGGTGTGAATACCTAGTGGATATACCTTAAAATTACCCCCTTAACAATAAAATATTCTTGAACAAAAATTACCTTATAACTTCTTCAAAGAGTTTCGTATCCTATGCCACTCTTCCCCTATATTGCCCTTAATTAATTTTAAAAAGGATGTATCAAAACTTCCTTCTAGAAATATTACCCTCAATCCCACTAAATATCCTTCTATTTCCCCTAGACATGTCTTACTCTCATTCCTTGCTTTGCCTGAAATAGTCTTACCAGCCTTTCCTTTCCTCTGGGCTATAAGGATCCAGTCATGGAATATTCTCTTCTCTTATATTTCGCAAATCATATTTACATAGGTTACTTGTACAGAATGGAAAATCAGAAGAAGTCAAAGTGTACAGTGGGGCGTTACTTTACAGTATACAGCACAACTACCTACATACTTACCTTAAAAATTGGATGTCTGTATTCAAAATGTTTGGGCCATGGCCACAGCTGAGACTGCCTCACAGCTCACTCTTTCTTGGTCTGGACAGCCCTACCCCTACCAACTTGCTGGCCTTTTTTTTTTTTTTTTTAACCACCTGAACTCATTACCAACTCCAACCTATTCGAATCTCCAGATAATGCCATTCTCTTTGTTGGCAACCTTGGGAAAGCTTAAAATTTTCTTACATTTTTATGGAGAGAAATTTAGTTTTATTATACCAACCCTAACACATCTCAACCTTGTAAGAAGACCAAGATCTATGTTTGCCTAACTAAACATAGCTCATACAAGTACTGTTCAGGAAAAGGCAGAGCCCTTCCTCAATAAGTCTGTCACTAGCCCTGAAAGTGACTATTTTTCCTGGCTACACCTATGAATATATTTTTTGTCATTAATGTCTATGAGAGAAAAATTGGTTCACTGAAAGGATGAAGCAAGATTGCCCCTTTCCTATAGGATAAGTACTATGTTCCAAAAGAAAAGGACTATTTGTTTAGGGAATTTACAACAAATGGGTTTTCTCAGGTCACATCAGCACAAAAGCATGTTATTCAAAAAAAGGAATGTTTATGACTGATGAGAAGATGAGTTTATTCCATCCTCTACATTTGTCTCCTCTCCCGTAGATGCTGGCTCAACATAGAAGAGCCTTTCAGTGCTTTTGGGGTTGAAATTATACTGATAGTTTTTGTTCCTTGCCTTGGTTAAAAATTCAGCTCACTTGTTTATTTTTTTCCTATTTATCATGCTTGTATGTGTAACAAGTTCCAGACGTGGAATCTGGCAGAAGTTTCTAAAACAACATCCAGGAGTGATATTACTATGAGACACTCAGACTTCAAGTCTATGGAATGTGTGGTTTGCTTTTTCACCTAGGTGTGGACTCTGAGTAATTCTGCACCATTGTGAGCCCCTTAGGGGAAACAGTTATAGGATTTAAAGTTGGAAAATGTATAAGTGAAGGTATGTATTTATATGTTTAAGTAAATGTATATCCATTGGCCTTGATAATATATTACTATACAAACATAATTCTTGTTTTAATCCTGAATAAGCACTATAGGAACAAAATGAAAGGGAATAAGATGCAATTCCTTTGAGGACAAGATAATTCCAAGGGAAATTGGGAAATGTTCATACAAATCCTCAACATTTTCTTTATCTATTTTGTAATTTCCTGTTAGTGTGTTAAGTTTCAAGTATTTAACAATGATAATTAAATTCACCATCAGCCAACTATTTTCATTTTTTTTTGGTTTGGTCTCATTTGGACAATTGCAATGAGCTCTCCATCACAACAAATTTATCATCAGTATAAGTATAAATGGAATTTTTCTAAAATAGTGTATTTAAAGAAAATCAGGTTGATTTTTTTTTTTTTTTTTTTTTTTTTTACTTTGTAATACAGTGAAGTGAACTGACATGAGAACAAGTAGAGTCTCGTCACATGGTCTGGTCCTGTTTCTCACTGGATTCAGCTATTTCAACTTGAGAGAATTCATGTAAACTCTCCAAGAGAAATCAAATTATCTTTACACTGATAGTATTCAATAAAATTATCTCTCTATGGTTAGATGAGCTTATATTTAAGGTCAGAATTAAGCTATGTTCTTCTTATTGAGAAATACCTGACATGTAACATTATATTAATTTCAGATATATAATGTAATTTTCAGTGTTTTTATATATTGTGAAGTGATCACCACAATGTCTAGTTAATATCCATCAGCATACATTTCACAATTTTTTTCTTGTGATTAAAACTTTTAAGATCTTAGCAATTGTTAAATATAGAATCAAGCCACCTTCTGGCTTCTGTCCATCCATCCCCCCTTTTTTTCAGTGCCCCTTTTCTCCTCTCTCCTTTCCTGCTTGTTTAGCCCTTTACTTCCCTTTCAGGCTAGGCATACAGTGTCTCCCTTTTGACCTTCCATCCAGCTAAAACCTTTATAAGACTTCTTGTTGACATTTCTAGCCAGTTTTTCTAGCTCATCTTTTATTCTCATTATCTAAAAGGCATGATACTGACTCATAAAAGCTTAACTGACTACATAGTATCTTTTCCAGGCTATTTTTAATGTAAAACAACCAAAAAGCTTTATCCAAAGAAAGAAATTGCTAACAGAGATTTTTATACAACTTGGTGAAATAGAGTTGCAGGGAATTCTTTCCAGCATTCCTTTTAAAACATCAGACAAAATCTTATGCAATCAAGTCCCCCTCCATATATTTTTTCTTTGGGTGAAATGCAAAACTCAACAAGAAAACACAATTTCTCCTGCCCAAACTAGTGTTAAAAAATCAAAATTATCATTCAAATTGAAAATATAACACACTACTTTGTATAGCAATTGAAAAACTATAATAATATTTATTTGGAAATAAAATTTATTTTTTTCTATTGATAGGGAATGTTTTCTGATAAAAGGTATTGGAAAGCTCTGTCTCAAAGCTAATAAGATCATTAAGCTACATGGTCACATTTTTAGAAAGAAGCGGTAGTTAAGTAATCAGATATACTTACATGCGCCACTCTTTACATTTAAATAGCAAAATTTCCTATATAGTATTTACTGCTGTCTTTAAGACTATGTTTAAGTTGATTGTATAATAAAATCTTTATTGGGTGTTCACTTCAGCAGCACATTTACTAAAATTGGAACTATACAGAGAAGATTAGCATAGCCCCTGAGGATGACACACAAATTTGTGAAGCGTTCCATATTTTTAGCAGCACTATTTACAATAGCCAAGTGCTGGAAACAGCCTAAGTGCCCATCAGTGGATGATTGGATCAAAAAACTTTGATACATTTACACAATGGAATACTAGCAGAAAGAAAGAAGGAAAGAAGGAACTCCTCCCTTTTACAACAACATGGATGGAACTAGAAAGTATTATGCTTAGTGAAATAAGCCAATCAGTGAAAGACAAATACCATATGATCTCACCTATTTCAGGACACTAATGAACAAAACAAACAAATAAGCAAAACAAGACCAGATACATGAATACAATGAATAGACCTTCGGGGGCAGAGATGAGAGGGGAGGTGGGAGTGGGGAGGAGGATGCAAAGAACGGGAGCAGTTTAGTTAAGGAACTAGCATGGAAGAACAAGGGATATGGACAACAAGTGGGATTGACTTTGGTGGTGAGTGGGTGGATGGGGAAGGGGACAGAGGGAAGGAAAAAGGGGATGGATGTAATACAACAATAAAATTAAATTTAAAAAATTTATTGACATTATTTTATAATAACTGTCTTCCTTAAATGTGTGTTGATGATGTTGTAGTCTCAACTGCAAGAAAATCAAAATACTTCAATGTTTCTTATTAATAGGAATCTGGAGTTAGAGGACTCTATTTAACAATTTCAGTCAAAAATTTTGTTGACCAAAAACTTACATATAAATTACACACCTTAGAAATAGAAAGTTACTTTATTCCTATCTGGCAGTGCTACTTATTTCAGTATCATAGTCATATGAATAAAGAGGCCTGGGCAAATAAAAAATAAAATAAATTATTGAAAAATTTACCATGTACCTTATCATTGGTCATTGACTGACATCAAATTTTAATGTCTGGTACAGCACATGTCATGATATTACTCAAATCTGTGGAATAAGTGATCTGCTTTAGAGATTTTTCAAATTACTTGGCAGATTTTATTTTCTAAAAATATCTTACAATGGGCAACCATTATGAATAAAATAAAACATTAAAAAAGCGATCAGCTTATTCTCAAGTAGTAGCAGGGAGAAAATAAGACTCTCAAACCAACCTAACTTTTTTATTTCCTTTTGCAACTGTGTTGTGAACCACATCTGGTATCTAATCAGTCAATTTCAGTAATGTCACAGTGGCTTATATGAAATTAATTCTTCTGCAAATAACAATTAAGAGATATGGGCAAGTTATATTCCAAACAGTAATAATAAAGCAATTGAAAGTAATAAAGGCTGACATGGGACAGGCAGGAATTTGAAGAAAGCTCTCCTATGAACAAAGGAACTTCACTGGGTGAGGCTTTTTTTCCTGAATGTAACCCAGTCCACAGTGATCAGGCAATACTTTGGATATTAAGCAGAGAGCTGCAATGTGATTGGGTTGACATACACAGTCAGAGGACAGAGTTTGGGGTTACTAGAGGGCTGGAAATTGAGAAGATCAGCTCAGGAAAGGAGGGAGTCACAAACAGAAATCTGTAATTTATATATAAGTTCTCTCGTATCCTTAGCTGACCTTTTAACTGTGCATGAGCAAAAAGGACTACTAGAAATCCAGCAGAAATAAAAGCTGAAAAGCAGAAACTGTAATGGGACTTCAATTGCTGACTATTGTAGAGAGGTTTCCATTGAAATTAGGAGGATCCACACTCCCGCATAGTTGCTTTGTCATAGAACAAAGAATTTTCTTTAAGACTAAGACCAAGACACAAACAGAACTTTGTTAATAATGTGTAAAGTCAAGCTTGTATAAGTTCAAAGTGCCAATCAATACATTTTAGAGAAGTAAAATAAAATCCAATGTCTATACAATGGATTGTTTACAACATTCATTATGCAGTTTTTAAAAAATGTTAAATGTGCAAAGAAGCAGGAAAAATAAATTCATAACTGAGGTAAAAATAATTCACTATCATGAGATCAGCCAGGTATTAGAATGAACAGACTTGGACTTTAAAACAGCTAATAGATATATTCAATGAATATATAATTTTGTCCAATATACTTGTACAAGAAGTCTAAAAAATAGAAAATAGACTGGAAAAGAAAAATATTTGAAAAATATTGAAACTTTTCCAATGTTGATGAAAACCTCTACCTTAGAAATCCAAGAAGCTCACCAGAATCCAATAGAGATAGATACAAAGAAAAGCCCACAAAGACCTGCAACCAAGAATACTCTACCCAACAAGGCTCTCATTCAAAACAGAAAGTGAAATAAGAAGTTTCCCAGGCAAAAGAAGGCTAAAAGAATACATCTCCATCAAACCAGCATTGCAAGAGATGTTAAAGGGTCTGCTTTAAGAAGATGAAGAATCTCTACCTCAACAGACTCTTAAATATAGTTCAAGGGTTAGTTTAAGACCACATAGGAAGTCTACCACAAGGTCAAAAAATAGCTAGAATACTATTCTACAAAATTATTTAAATCCTAGGGGTTTTAATTTTTATCTGAGCTTAGTAGATATCATAATTTCTACTCTGGGGACCAGCTGAGCACTGCAAGTGTCATTATTTCCGAAGGCTTCAACTTGTAAAACACATGCAGAGGAAAAACAGAGGGTATTGAAAGAAGACCTGTGCACAGCCAAAAAAAAAAAAAAAAAAAAAAAAATCAATCTACTATTTAAGATGGAAAACTCCAAAAAGAATAAATTGTAGTGCCAGTAGCTTAAAATAAAGTTGAGTTGTATAATTGGAGGGGGAAGGATCAGATTCAAGAACCAAATTCATTTTTTACTATGGTTTTGGCACTGTCTCTAGGACAACTTTCACAAAAGTGAATTTTGCAATCCACCATTTCTGTGATATATTTCACAAAAATAGCATTCTAGAGTAAAATAAGTAAAAAGTAAAAATACTGCTAAATTTGCTACAATATATCTAAAACACTATCACTTAACATGTAATAATTATATAAGCTATTGGCATAGTTTAATTTTTTTGTATTAATTCTTCAAAATCCAACAGTACTGTAAATATGTGTAAAAATATGTATGTGTGTAAATGTATTTTTGCATGTGTTTGGTAATATTGCAATTCATATTACTTAAAAGAGTAATTCTTTAAACAAATGAATTAACATAGGCATTTTGAAATAATGAAAAGAAAACTTTGTATTAATATGATTTGAGAAGCTGACTGAAGGCAGTAATTAAATAGTGAATTGTCTGGATATGAAAGGAAAAATAATTAGAAGTACACATTGGTGGTTACAGAATAGACAGGGGGATGTCAAGTAGACAAAGGAAATGGAGAAGCCAAAGAACTTATATGCATGGCCCTCGGACATGAACTAAGGTGGGCATTGCTGGAGGGAATTGGGTACTGGGTGGAGGGGGGCAAAGTGGGGAAATTGGAACAACTGTAATAGCAAAAAATAAAATATATTTAAGGGGGAAAAAAAAGAGCCTGAGTAAGGAGAGATTTGCTATAATAAGTTTTGAAGGAACTTTCACATATTTCAGGGAATTTAGAAGATCACATGCATGTCCAGGCTAGATACATGCACAGAAAAGACCTGAGAAGGTCCCCAGCTGTCATTTCTGCCTAACCTTCTACCTTGCACAAATGGAGAGTGAAGGCTAAGGTAGAGTTATAAAGTTCCTGGACAAGCTTAAAGTGGTTTCCCAAGACAGTCAATTTTTAAAGACCTGGAGAGTTGTTTGGTTATTTTGTTGTTGTTTCTGTACTGGGGGGGGGGGGGGGTCACACATTTAAGGAAATCTCTATCAAATCGCTAGTTGATGACTAAGTTACAGAACAGATACTTCAGTGCCTACACATGGCAAGTACAGATGTTAAAAATAAAAGCAATATAAAACCATTTTCAGATAAGTAAAAGCTAAAAGAATTTGTTGTCTATAGACCTGCAGTGCCACATATGCAAAAAAAAAAAAAAATGTATAAGTAGAAACTCTCTAGAAAAGGCATGAGGAGCACCCAAAATTGATTTATGTGGATAAATATAACTTTTTTGTGTGTTCTTTACTTATTTAAAGTCAGCCCTGGCTGGTAGCACAGTGGATAAGGCACTGGCCTACAAACCCAGAGGTTGCTGGTTCTATTCCTCAGCCAGGGCACATAACCAGGTTGCAAGCCAGATCTCCAGCCAGGTCCGTGGCTGGAGGCAGATGAAAAGCAATTATACATTGATGTTTCTCTCCCTCTCTGCTTCTCTCCCTTCCTCTCTCTCTGGAAATAATAAATAAAATATTTAAAATCAACTAACTATAATATAAAAGTTTATAACATTGTATAATGGGATTTATAATATAGGTAGTAGTGAAATATGTCAATAACAGAGAAGACACAAAAGGTAATGGTGGGTAAATGGTCCTATTCTTGTGTTGAGGGACTCTAAGATCCTCTCAGGTTTCATGATTTTCTAGGAGGTTTCAAGGGACTCAACATATAGTCATACTCATTACTATCATTTATTTCAGTGACTGAATACAAAGGTCAGCAAAGGGAAAAGATGAGCGAAGCAAACTCAAGGAAATCAGGTGCAAGCTTCAAAGGGTCCTTTCTCAATGGAGTTATATACAAAACATTTAGTTCCCTGAGGAATGAGTTTTGGCAACATGCTGCCAACGAAGGACACTCTAGATTCCCAGTGCCAAGGGTTTGTTTTTGAAATTGATCATGTCGGCACTCCCTGCTCGGCATAAGAAAAGCAGGTGTTCAACATAAATGAACAACGTAAATTTGTTCAACATAAATTGTACAAATAGTTGAGGTACAGGGGACTGCTTATCTGTTAATGGGTGCAACCATCTCAAATTAAGTTCCCAGATGCCAGCCAAGTGCCAACCTTGAAAGCAGTCTTTCAAAGAAAAGTGCCATGTTAACTCTTTTCCACACAATGATGCACAGTTCTTACAATTTTTGTGATATGCTTTAATATCAACTCTAAGGAGACTAATAAAATACATATATTATTCTCTAGAATAACAACTTATGATATGAAAAGTTAGTGATAAGCCATTTGAAATACTAAACGAGGATACAAAGAATAAAAAATTAATCCAGAATAACAAGTGGGACAAATATAAAAATAATTAGTAAAAGGGGTAGATCTAAACTAAAACATTTCAAGAAGTACACTAAATGAAAATGGACTACACATTCGAATAAATAGGCAGAAATTGTTGTACTGAACGAAACAGAAAGAACCAAGATATTTTTAAAAGACTCAACTACCTTCTGTCTACACAAGATATACTTAAATATAAATGTAATCGTGCAAACTGGTGCTTGGCCACTTGGCATCTTCAATTTATATGACTCAGCAATTAGTGTTGAAGGAAATAGGTTTTTATTAACCAGGTCCCAACCTTGAGGGAACAGAACACTCCTGCTCAGAGCCCTCCTCTTCCATGAAACCCAGCACTTCCCTTGCTCCCCGAAAGGCAACACATCAAAATCATGCCAAGAAGTTCCTCATTTCCTTAACTGACTAGCAGCCAGTCACACAAACAATTCTCCATCCTCTCTGAAATGTACTTGTGGGTTTCAGAGTGGCCATCCTCCCCCAGCAGCTCTCCCTTTCAGGACCTGGGGTGCACTGTTTTCTGCTTCCATGTAGCAGTCAGGAAAACATGCCCCATGTTGCACTGTCCCAGCATGGCACTCTACCTCCAGGAGCGGGCTCCCATCCTCTGCAGGGTCTAAGTCCCCTGTGGACCCGGCCTCTCCTGGTCCCACAAGTGCTCCTGTCCTTGTAGACGTCTTCCACATTGTCCTGCCTCTCCAATGCCTAGTTACTATTATAAGGCCAGCTTCTCTAGGATCCAGTTCTAACAGTGCCTGCTGCTTCCCTGGTGACCAGCTTCTGCAGTGAGGGCTGTATATTAACCATGCTTTTATTTTCTACACTGATGCTTTGATATTAGGACCTTGCTGCCTCTCCCAAGGTTAATTTTCTCCTATAGATAGAAAACAACTCACCTGCCAAAGCTTGTTTCACATGCAAACTAACCAATCCAGAAACTTGTCCTCCCTCACTTCCTTTATCAGGCCCTCACAGTTGGGCCACTATCCACCCCGCTAACTATCCCACGGCCAAGGAGCAGACAATTAAGGACAGCCTCTATAGCCCAGAGGCTGCTGAACTTAATCAAACCAACCAATCATAAGCCTGCTTATCCTGCCTTGAGATTTCCTTGCTGTGGAGCCCACAATACAGGTTCTTGCCCATGTTTTCCCCTCCTTGGCTTTGCTTCTCAACTGACGCTGGTGCTTCCTCTTGCCTCCCTCCCCATGGCACGTCCCAGGCTCTTGAGACTTTTGGTAATAACGAGCTATATTTTCAATGACAATCACCTCATGATCTATTGGCCTCACCACACCTAAATCATAAAACCTACATTTTAAGGGGGTGGCTTCGTCCTTCTTCAGTGCGAGGCTTCCCCAGTACAGCGTTCAGCAGCACGAAGGAACCAGCAGCTTCGCCAGCACACATGGATGGTTTCATAGTAGAGTTCCTCTGCGGAGACATCTCCGCTTGGAGAGCTTTCTCCAGATACTGAAAGGGCGATTTCTGGCAAGTTCTGAAGGACAGATTTCCTATGAGTTCCACCGCAACTTCTCTGCCAGTGAGCCAAGATTCTTTTCTTTCCAACAAAGACTGGATCTCAGGCCTAAGGGAAGGGAGCATCTTCTGTGGACATCTTATCTCAGCCCCAGCATACTAATTGTTCTTTATGTGTTTTGTTTCCAAATGTGTAATCGTTCTCTTTCATTTGCACTAGCCACCCCACCACCCCGTTACTTCAGTCCCCTGTTATAGCTAATCATTCTTTTTAATAAAATTTACCAGCTCAAATTACAGCATTGTTTCATTGCCTGATTGGATTCAGTGTTATACAATGTTAAAGTATACAGTATGCAATTATGAAGACATGAATGAGTTTTCCCTGTTAGAGACACCCAAAGGAATTAGAAATAAGCATTATTATTGGTATTAAGTGTTCAGCAAATGCTTAGAAAATGCAGCCTTTTCCCGAATACTTGTTTGTCTTATATTAGTTATTTAACCAGTTGTCACAAGGGGAATAGTAATGTTCTTTTTGAATAAAGAACCAAATCTTCCCTCATTATTACTTACATATAATTATTGCTATCTAACTTTATTAAAAACTTATTTGAACCAAGGAAAAATTTAATATCAATGTATATATATATAGAAAAATCAAACTTGGGGAAAGATACCATGAAATACAAAAGAGGGTATTAGGTAATTGAATGAAAGTCATGATGCTCCCATCATGATTACAGCATGATTACCCTGATGGGAGCAAAATGTAATACAAGATAAGCAATACATTTTACTAAAGATCATTATCACAAAGAAAGATCTAATCTTTCCCATTACCTTTTATATACTTTCTAGTTATTCTTAGATTTAGATGACCTGATGTTTCCATTGTTTAACTAAAAAGTTTGGCCTTCAAATAGATAATTCTACAAAGAGAGGTCATGTCATGTACTAGGCACCTTATGGAGGAGAAATTTTGGTAGATCCACACAAATAAAGTCTAAATCAAAACAGGAATAACATAGATTTTCTGTATTATGATATTTTTAAAGTTGTCTGAATGTGTCTAGTACTGTTCTTCCAACAAATGAATACTGGAGAAGTCCTAATGTCGGTGAACAATTTCTGTGAGAAAAGTATTGATTCTTAAATGTCTTCTCTCTCCTTTTTGTGGAAGATTCACAATTAATATCTGTTTAGAATTAGTATTAATTTTTATAGGGAAGGTAGAAGATAAAGTTCTTCTACCAAACCTCATGAGTTTTATAAATTTCCCACATTATTTCTATTTTTTATATTCTTTTTCTCCATAGCTAACTAGCAGTAAAATATTTTACATTAAAAAGAAATACAGGTGTTTATGAAAGCCAGATATATCAGAATCTGAAAAAAATCACATAGGAGATGTTTATTTCTCCATGAGTAAAACACCAACCTGTTAAATGCTTTGTTCATCAACACAAGTTTTTCCCTCCTATTACCACTATCCCCATAACTACAATTTTTTTGCCATAGATTACAAGCATGCCATTTTGGCCCCCATGTATGATAAAAACCTACTATAAAAAATATAACAGATGGTAATGGAAAATAAGCAATCTTTGAAAAACAAGATTTCTGAATTCTAATTCTAGATTTGCTTCTCATTTACTACGCTACTGAATTTCAATTCCCTGCACTGTGAAACAAGAAATTTGTAAAGCCATGTTATAAGAATATGAAAAAACATCTTTAAAAGTTATGTTCTCATAATGTGAAAGGAACCTATACTAATAGAAATGCTTTCTCTGATTATTTCAAACATGTCTTAGTCTATTCCACTGCTAAAATAGGATACCATCGACTGGGTGGTTTAAAAACAACAGAAATTTATTTATTTATTTTCAGAAAGAAGGGCAGGGAGGGAGGAAGAAAGGGAGAAACATTAGTGTATAGTTACCGTTTACCTGCCTCCAGCTATGGACCTAGCTGGAGACCTGGTTATATGCCCTGGCTGGGAATCGAACCAGCGACCTTTGGGTTCGCAGGCTGGCACCTATCCACTGAACCACCAGCCAGGGCCTAAAAGCAACAGACATTTATTTCTAACAGTTCTGGAATTTGGGAAGCCTACCATCAAGGCACCAGCACATTCAGTATGTGTTAAGAACCTGCTTCTTGGTTTACAAATAGCTGTCTTCTGCGTCTATTTTATAAGGATAATAATCCCATTCATGAAGGCTCTGCTTTCACAGCTAAATTACCATTCAAAGGCTCCACCTCCAAATGCCATCTCATTCTGAAGTTAAATTTAACATGAGTTTGGTGGGAGGGGACACAGTCAGTCAATAGCACTTAGCGATAACTCCTTGTAGCACTACCTCCTATCACACTTTAAAGTGTGGTTGTTGAAAAAATGAACATTTGTTATATTCTACTCAGCCTTAAAAACTACAACAAATAGAATGATCTAAATCACCGATTCCCATTTTTCACTCCAGCCTTTATCATATTTTAACTTTTTAAAGAATTTATAGTGATTTTCTTTGTTGGCTGATGCTTGATTGTAGTATCAAATAAGGGTTAGGTTTTTGTTATTGTATTGTGAATTGCTCATAGTTACTACAGTCCCTCCCTTTGGATAAATTTTATTCCCAAATTCAAGGACCACCCGTTGAGGTAATCAGGCAATTCAGTTTTCCAGTTCATTCCTTTTTCATGACTTAAGTGAACATCTCAGTTTACAATCTGAATTCTGTGAATACAGAGAAAAGGCTGGGATTCTTTGAGATATTTACTAAGTAAGTAAAGTGTTTAGAGTTTTATAAGGGAAGCAGAAAATTAGTGTATTTGATATATATTTACATCTGGGCAAAACACTTGAAAAGAAATGACAGAAAGCAGATTTACTGTGGTCTCAAGGGATTTACTTATTTCTTACTGATGTGATTAAACAACTTGATCCCGGCTTTTTAACTAACTTACTAAAGAAGAAACTAACTGGTGGCAGGTAAGGGATTTTGGTTTTATCAGGTGGAAACCTGCTAAGAGTTAAACTTAGAATTGATTAATTTCAAATATGTCAATAGCTGTCAGTTGGTAACAATTTCAAGTCATCTTTAAGCTAAGCTGGAAATCAGGGGTATAGTGGTGAAACTGTTTAAGAATTTATAAATATATCATTGCCTATTATATAAACATTTTGGTCATTTATTTAATTTCAGTGTTTTAATTTAAAAACATTGGGTTATCCTAGGCTATAATTAATGGAATTTTTTTAAAGGGTGGTGGGTTGCCATTGTATCAGTCATACCATACAGACTCTTGTATAATGTGCTTTTGAGTTGTAACTGAACCTGCTTTATATAATAAAATAGCTTAGCATTTAATATGCCTTTTAACACTTCCTAAATGTTTTCTCTTATTGTGAATGTTTAAAATTTACAAATCCTATATTCTTACTTGCCAGTTAGAATTAAATTTTTCTACTTGTATCATTCTCCCTATTTGAAAGCCACTCTGGCTTCCACATGCTCTTAGAGTGATAAAAAAGAAAATCTCATGAAAAGGGATCAACACCAAGCTACCTATGGCCTCCATCTCTCTCTTCCTCCAGGCTCATCTTCCAGCACATTCCCCACACTGACTCTTTTCAAACCCTCTGTTCTTCTTTCAAGTCCTGAACCAGTCATGTTCCCTTCTACCGAAAGACCTTTAACCAGGCTGTCGTTTCTGCTAAATTGAATAGTCCTTCCTTCCTTCCTCCTTCAACAACTTAATGTCTGCTCAGGCTTCAGAGTTCTGTACAAGAGCCCTCCCTCAGGGAAAGTTCCCTGAGATCCTTCTCTAGGTCAATGCCCTATTGTAAGCTCTTACAGGAGCTCTTTATCCGCTGGTTTTCACTTGGGCTGTTATGGATTATTGCCTTTCTGCCCCACTAAAATCTAAACTCTGGGAGAGTAAGGGGCCTGCTCTTCTTTGTTCACCATTATATCGTTAGCACCCAGACCAGTGCACAATGCATATTTGTTGAGCAAATGAGTCCCAGAGAAGTAAGTAATTGAACTTCATTACAGAAATCATATGGTATGTGTGAGTAAATGGCATTTGAGTTTGACATTTACCAAGTCATCATTTAAGATAACTTCAAATCAACGTAACTAACTTCAATTGCTCTCACATCATTTGGCTTATGTTCTATTACTGGCTGAATATGGACACTGTATTTGCTGTATTATAAGTAGTAAGCTGGGGGAAAATGCCCAGGGAAGTAAAATCAACAAGCAGAAGTTACTTCTCAGGTGTAATTACCACACCCTTGAAAACAAAGTAAAGTTACAGTAAATAAATAGAAAATAAAATGATGTTATTATAATGAAATGAGAATCTCTCATTACTATTAAAAATATTAAAATGCTATTGAAATGGGGACAATAGATATTTTTAAATCTCAAGAAAAACTCAAGAATTTTTAAGTAAGAAGAGAAAATAGATGAAACAGTGAGGAGACTGGTATATATAAGCAGCAGTGAATTTATACTAACTATATTTATAGATTAGATAGAAAACCTCTGTGTGTGTGTGTGTTGTGAATTTCATGCTAATGTGCTTTGAATTTATCATGAGAGAAATGAGGACTCTCTATTATTTTTGTTAAAAGGGTTGAAAATTAACCACAGTTTTTTGATCCATTTATCCACTGAGGGGCACTTAGGCTGTTTTCAGAGCTTAGCTATTGTGACTAGTGTTTGGAATACTACATAGCAGAAAGAAAGAAGGAACTCCTACCTTTTGCAACAGCATGGTTGGAACTGGATAGTATTATGTTAACTGAAATAAGCCAGGTGGCAAAAGACAAATACCATATGATCTCACCTAATAACAGGAAGCTAGTAAATCAACAAACAGATGAACAGAAAGAAACCAGAGACATGGCGGGGGATGATATAGAAAGGAGCAGAATAACTGTGACCAGAGGAATGGGGGGAGAAGGGAGGTAGAGGTTGGGGGAAGAAAAGGGGTGGGGTTTAGACAAGAAGCTAATGTGAAAAGATCCATGGACATGAACAAGGAGGTAGGGATTGACTGGAGGAGAGGGGAGGGGGGGCAGGGGAGAGCAATGGGGGAAAAATGAAACAACTGTAATACAACAATAATAAATCAATAAAAAGTATTGAATGATAAATTTAGAGAAAAGAGGCACTGGAAACACAGAGACCATATTTTTGCAATAATGCAAACAGATAATTAGGACTATGTGGCTTATAATGTGAATGAGCATAGGGGGTAGATATATAAGACATTTGGAAGAAATAATTGTCAAAAGTTGGTAACACACATAGTTAAAAGAGGGTAAATGGGTCAAAATGAAACATGTTCAAAAGTCTATTAAAAAGTTAACTTTTTAGCCCTGGCTGGTGGCATAGTGGATAAGGTGCTGGCCTGCAAGCCCAAAGGTTGCTGGTTCGATTCCCAGCCAGGGCACATAATCAGGTTGCAAACCAGGTCTCCAGCCAGCTCTGTAGCTGGAGGCAGGTGAAAGGCAACCATACATTGATGTTTCTCTCCCTCTCTGCCTCTCTCCCTTCCCCTCTCTCTAAAAATAATAAATAAAATCTTTTTTTTTAATTAAAAAAAAAAAGTTAACTTTTTAATAGTAGCTTTTAGCCAACTTACTTATTTTCATACTTTTCTATATGCTTTGTTTTTGGCTCTGCAGAGAACTCCACTGATATTCTTAGTGCCCATATATAAACAAGAATGCAAAGATTTTTAAGAATGAAAAAAGTATATTTTTACATTGAGGGTGAGCACGTTATACTCAGAATGAGTTTGTATCACAATAGAAATGAGCCATGTAAATCCAGATTATTTCAAATTTTACTAGATTAAAATTGAAAAATATATCTATACTATGAAGGGAAATAAACTCAAACACCATATTTGTTTTTCTACATGTTCCCTTTAGGGAATATGCCAAAATATCTGCCAATAATACATCAGTCCAGTAACAAATTATTAGCCAATAATATTTTAACATTTTAGAATCACATACATCATATAAGTAAATTTAAGTTCTATTGTTATTTGGAGACCTCCATAATCATTTACTTATATATTTTAAAATTTATAAATATTTTCACTCTTTAAAAGTTGTAATGACAGACAACATCCACAGAAAATGTATTTTGTGTTGAAATGCAATCCTTAGAACTCCTAACACATTACCTTATTTTGGTGATTAACTCATCTCGTGCAGCTCTTCAAGTATCTCCAGCCATCTTTGTTCATGACTTTAGTTTCTCATTATTGTCAAAAACTTAAAAAGTACACATGGATGAACCTAGGGTATTATGTTAAGTGAAATAAGTTTGGTAAAGACAACTGCTGTAAAATTTCACTTATATGTGGAATCTCAAAAACAAACAACACACAAAATAAAACAGAAACAGACTCATAGATATAGAGAACAAACTGATGGTTGCCAGAGGTGGGAAGAGTAGAGGAATAAGTGGAAAAGGATAAGGGGATTAAGTACAAATTTCCAGTCAAAGTATATCTTGAGGATGTAAGGTACATCATGGTTTTATAGTCAATACTATTGTAATAGCTATGTACATTGACGGTTACTAGATTTACGGAGGAAATCACTTCATATATATATATATATATATATATATATATATATATGCACACACACATATATATACATACATTTATGTACATACATATATACATATAAATATATATATTGAATCACTATGTTATACACTTGAAACTAATACAATATTGTATGAAAAGTATGATTAAAAATAAAATTTTAAAAAGTTCAGTTCAGCCCTATTTCTCATTTTTAAAAAATTTAACACAGTTTGGGTCTGAGTATCTCCATTAATGCAAATTAGTACAAGTAATAATTTTACTCAGACACGTGTACCCATATCAAGCCTCATTAACGAGTCTCAGGTGCATTGGCTCAGCAGTTGTATATGTCAGGACAGAAATCCAAGTGGCAAAACAGCAAGTGAGTAGCATTGTATTACGGAGTATTAGCAGTAGTCAATTTGGGGGTTTCTTTTTGGATTTTGTAGTTACTATAAAGATATTATAAGTGTTTCAACATCAACATTTCCTAACAACATTCATCCACCAAGCCTTCAAAGAATTGCAAGGTAATTTCAGGGGGTGGGGAGTTATCTTTGTAACTACTTACCTGTGTCAATCAAGATGGTCCAGATATGATACAACAACCCCAGAGAGAAGTAATGGATTTATCTGCAACTTGTTTTCTAGCTCTTGATTTCAGTTTTTAAAGTTTTGAAGAAGCTGAATTTTTCCCACTGACATACATTACATAGATATGTTTTATATGGGATCTAATTTATTCCTAAAAAATCTTTTTGAAAAAATAACCTCAAAATTACTACTACACATGCAAGTGTTTGAGCAATACATTTGCTTTCAGTGTTAGATTAGAAGATGGATATGCTCAAGACTGGGGATTTTTAATAAAGAATATGGAATTCTATGTTTACAGAGAGTCGAGTAAGTGAAAGCGGGACCTGCCTTATTCTGTGATATACATAATGAGTTAACTGTCCAGAAGGGTTTAGTACCATGATCACATCTACTGAATATCAATCTATTTTAAAATAAACAACAGTGTGATAAATACAGATTATGGAGCCAAACTGCATGGGTTCAAATTCCAGTTCCAGCTCCTAATCCCTGTGCGGTCATAGGCAACCAACCTAACCTCTGTTGCCTTGGTTTTTCTCATCTGTAATTCAGATTGACATGAAGTCAAAATCATTAACTAGTGAATGCTTAGGACAACACTAGACACTTAGCAATTGGTAAATAAAAGTCATCTTTCATAACAACTTTTAAAAAATTAAAACTATATCATAAGAAACAAAATTCTAATTTTATGTTTTTAAAACTACTAAAATGCCTCAGTAGACAGTGTTTTCTTTTTGCACCACCATTGTTTAAAACTTACTTTCCTCAAAATTACTTTTGGACAACTTCAGAGATAACATGCAATTCTCAAATAGCTAAAATTATTTTATATCTCTCTTTTCCCTATTTTCATGAGCTCCAAATGTCACTCCCTGACTGATTTATGACAGACAAGTCAGTTTGACACACTGACAAGTTCTAAAAATCTAGTGTATCACATCTGACTTCATATAAAATGATCCTTTTACCACAGATAAACAGCACCCCCACAAACATCATGCCATAGGAAAACCACTAAACTAGTGTAAGTGCCAGTTTGCAGAAGTACAAGAGGTTCAGAAAAACACAACGGCTTACCTGAGGTCACAAAGATTGTGAGGGAAAACACACAAATTCCAGATCTTTGCTTTTGCTGGTCTATGATATTACCTTTTAAAATGCTTGATCCATCTTTCTTAATGTTACTATAATCCAGTCAACTTCTAGAAGGCTACTTGTGAGATTGACATGATTCTGGAAGTCTTAACAATTCGAGTTTTCCATCAGTGGGACCATTTTACTTGACAAATATATTTGTCATATCCTAATTTTTAGTCTTTGACTTAGATAGAAAAGCATACCATTGGGGTAAAATCATAATTGCTTGTTTTACTGTGTTTTTCTGTAGAACAAGACATCCAGGTTACAACAAATTTGGCAAATACTAGTTATGGTCCCAGGAAACGCTATTTCAGAACAATTGCTATACAAATGCTCCAATAGTTTCATCCAAAGGATGATTCCAAAGCTTCATGTACATTTTCTGAGAGACTATAAAATTTATCTCCATAGCTGAAGTGTCATGTCAATGGATAGCAGCCATGTGGACTATGAAGATACAACTTCAAATCAGTCAATTATTTCTCTAATCTATCTGTTTTACCTATACATTATGTTTCTCTCACAGAATCAGGTAACATTGCAAGATTTCAGTAAATGGCTCAGACACATATTAGCCTATTACATTTTAAAGATAGTATATTTAGTTTTGGGTTTCATATTGGAAACCACAGAGTAGTTAAGTCTCAAAAATCTGTCAGCAATATGCTTTCAAAGCATATTTTGCAGTTTGCTACCAATTCCATTGAAAAGGAAATATATTCATTCTTTACATTTGTATTTGCTACTTCAGGTTTGTAGTTAACAGCTTTTTTTCACTTTAAATTATATGGCAATTTTTAATATAATTTACTTTATTGTATTTTCTCTATTACCATGTAGTCCCCTTTTACCTCTCTTCCCACAACAATCACCCCACTATTTTTAATTTGTTTTTATTATTGTTTCCCTTGGAATTTTAAGTTACGACTCAAATAATATTCTGATTAATTGATTCTAGGAAGTCATTTGCACATAGTTTGAAACAAAATAATATATTTAACAAAGATCTCTGTTATACCCAACTTGTTATCCCATCTGTAACTATTTTTTAATCTTTAATTTTTTATTAATAATGAGGCTTGAGATACATAAATGAATTATTTAAATAAACTATCTTCTTGATATAGACTTGTATTTTATTATATTTTTAAAATGCCAGTAATTTTCTTTAGTACTTCATCTTATAGTTATGTGCATATTTACTTACACACATATAATTTTAAGTTATTAAATTTTCTATTGTTTTTAAATAAAAATACTTATTAATAATTATAAAATATAGAAGCACAGACAACAATAATTAAATTATGCAAAAAGAAAGATACTCAGGTTATCTACAAAAAATTACACATAAGAAAGCATTATTTTAAGAAAAACTGATTGCTGTGCACATACTGCAGACAGAATCATAAGACATACAACTAAAAGAGAGAATGATCCTACATATGAAGTTTGCACAATCTTAGACTAGATATATCACCTAATATTTATTTACTTATTTTAGTCTTTTGAAAAAAGATTTTATTTATTATTTTTAGAAAGAAGGGAAGGGAGAGAGGCAGAGAGGGAGAAAAACATCAATATATGGTTGCCTTTCACCTGCCTCCAGCTACGGACCTGGTTGGCGACCTGACTTGCAACCTGGTTATGTGCCCTGGCAGGGAATTGAATCAGTGACCTTTGGTTTAGCAGGCTGGTGCCTATCCACTGAGCCACCAGCTTGGACAATCATCTAATATTTAATGTTAGCAGACTACAAAAGTTAAATATGTTATAATAAACAGTTTATTTGAACCTGGATACAAATTAGTGATAAGTGGAATTTTAAAAAGTAACCAGAATAAAGTTTGTTTTTATAGTCAAAGAAAATACTACATGAAGGGTTTGCCAGAGAGGAGGTGGAAAGGCAGAAACTAAGAAAGCCATGTTTGTAGAATAAAAGATGGAGATTACAGATTATGAATTACACACATGATTCTTCAAACAAGATATCTAGGGGATGGTTGGGAGTGCAGAATTCTGGCCATTGTCCCAGTGTGCATATGCCGTTTCTCTTCTGTCATGTATTTGCACATTCTATTCATTCATATTAATACCCCTCCTTTACTCTTTTCTCCATGATTCCTTGCAATTTTTCCTCTTTTAAATGTCAAGTCAAGAATGATCTCTTCTGTGAAGATTTCTCTGATTCATTTGAAAGACTTGGGAACTTATTCCTGTAAATTTTAATTGATTCCAATTAGAACATCTGTTCTAAACAACTGCTTCTCAATATGGGTTACAGATTAGAATTATCTATATAGAATTTTAAATGCATTGATGCCATGACACCACCCTCAGAGACTCATATTTAAAGTGGTCTGGGAATACCTTGGGTATTGGGATTAAAAAAAAAGAAAGAGTTAGCTCTGGCTGGTGTGGCTCAGTGGATTGGCACTGGCTTGCGAACCCAAAGGTTGCTGGTTCAATTCCCCAGTCAGGGCACATAACCAGGTTGCAAACCAGGTCTCCAGCCAGGCCCTTAGCTGGAAGCAGGTGAAAGACAAACATACATTGACACTTCTCTCCATTTCTTCCTCCTTCCCTGCCCTTCTCTGTAAAAATAATAAATAAATTTTTTTAAAAAATAAAATGAGACAAAGCTGCCATGCTCTGGAACGTTTGCTCACTCCATTGAGATATTGCTTCGTGTCCACTGTTGTCATTTGGCTCAAATAAACTCATAAAAATTCTCTACAGGTTTAAACATTTCTTATGTCTAAATGTTTAAACATGTAAACATTAGATATCTATGTAATATATAAATATTAACAAGAGTGTCTAACACAAAGATAACCTTAAGTAACTACAGTCATTATCTACTCTTTGAAATTAATTGAATATCTTTTACGTGCCAAAAACTGTTTTAAGAACTTTACTGTATTTCCTTAATTTTCAGAAGGATACTCTAAAATTTTAAGCAAATTACAACTATTATTTACTCTTATTTTACATATGAGGAAATAGTGGTACAAAGGTCATGTACATCAAGTTAAAAAGTAGAGTTGAGATTTAAAAGTCTTACTTCTGACCTTGTGAATAGTATCACTATAATTTACTTTTAAAAAAAAGATGAAAGTAGAACATACTCTAATTGTACAGGGTAAGTGTCACATGAGTGTTGGAAACAAAATATATTACAAGTTCAGGAGGGAAGAATTATTTATATTCAAGAGCTCAAGAGAGGATTCATAGAGGAGGTGAAATTTAAACTACATTTCTGGGCTGTTGCTAATACCGTGCGTAATAATTTGTATACCCTCCCTACAAACACACACACACACACACACACACACACATACACAAACACACACACATTCAAACAACCTTATTTAAAGCACGCATAACAATTACTCATGCACTGAAGTATTTTAGGTAAGATGCAGAATATCTTGGAAGTATATAAAAAGCAAAAATTAAAGGAGAATAAATGCACTCATGTGTGGGTCATTAAGTACACTGGATAACTTAATAAAAAGCACAGAATGCAATTCTTTGTAAAAATAATTTTTACAGAGAGAGGGGAAGGGAGAGAGGCAGGGAGGGAGAGAGACATCAATGTATGTTTGCCTTTCACCTGCCCCCAGCTACAGACTTGGCTGGAGACCTGGTTTGCAACCTGGTTATGTGCCCTAGCTGGGGAATCAAACCAGTGACCTTTGGGTTTGCAGGCTGGTGCCTTATCCACTGTGCCACCAACCAGGCCTAGAAATAAATATTTAATCTTGAAATACACCCAAGTTGTTAGATGATCCTAAGGGAAGTGCTCTCTTTCAAATGGGAATATCATGTTTTGTGAATCACAAGTACAGAATTATTCACAATTATTCAAATACTTAAGGAGTAGTTTCCCTTAAAATGAGGACAAAAATCAAGGATGTCCACTGCCACCAGGACTTATTATTACATTAGATGTTGTAGAAAACAGAACAGGATAAAAAAGTAAAGTAAAACAAAATAATAAGAGATTTAGAAAAATCATCTCTATTTCCATTATTTGTATGTATATAGAAAACCCAAAGGAATCAACCTTACATCTTTTAGAATGAATAGAAGAGTTTGATAAACTGCCCCCCCCCCAAAAAAAAAAAAAAAAAAATCCAACACTGCTAGAAAGATAATCAGGAAAGACTTGCATTTGTAATAGCATTTAAACATGTTAGCATCTTAACATGTTATCATCTAAGTAACAGTGTTCCATTGATCTATATGTCTGTTATGTCAGTATCAGATTATTTTGGTTACAGTGGCTTTGTAACATAGTTTAATATTGAGTATTGTAATTCCTCTTACTTTGTTCTTCTTTTTTAAGATTGCTGGAGCTATTTGGGGTCATTTTTGGTTTCATATAAATTTTTGAAATATTTGTTCTAGATCTGTAAAATATTTCATTGGTATTTTTAAAGGTTTTTTTTTTATAATTTATTATTTTCAGAGAGAGGAAAAGAGAGAAAGGCAGAGAGGGAGAGAGAAACATCAATGTATGGTTGCCTTTCCCCTTCCTACAGCTATGGACCTGGCTGGAGACCTGGCTTGCAACCTGGTTATGTGTCCTGGCTGGGAATCAAACCAGCAACCTTTGGGTTTGCAGGCTGGCACGTTATCCACTGTACCACCAACCAGGGCTCATTGGTATTTTTATAGGGATTGAGTTGAACCTACAGATTGCTTTGGATAGTATGGACATTTAAATTATGTTAATTATTTTAATACATGAACATGCTATATGCTTCTATTTTTTTGTTGTTCCTTACTTTTTTTCTTCAGTGTTCTGTAGCTTTCCAAGTTTAGGTCTTTTACATCCTTGGTTAACTTTATTCTTAGTTACCTTTCTTATTGCTATTATAAATGTTTTTTTTCCCTTAATTTCTGTTTCTGATATTTCATTTTGATGTACAAGCATGCCTTCAATTACTGAATATTGACTTTGAATACCACTATTTGTCAAATACACATATTTGGTTGATTAGTTTTGGTGGATCCTATAGGGTTCTATGTATACTATAATGTTATCTGCAAATATAGACAGTTTTGCTTCCTCTATTCCAATTTGGATCCCTTTGATTTATTTTTCTTATCTGATTGCTGTGGCTAGAACTTCCAATACTAAGTTGAAAAAAAGCGGTGAAAGTGGACACTTTTGTCTTGTTCCTCATCTTAGGGGGAAAGCTTTTAGTTTTTTCCCATTATGATGTTGGCTGTAGTTTTCTCAAATATGGCTTGTATATGTTGAGTTATGCTTCCTTTTGCTGAGTGTTCATTTTGCTGAGTGTTTTTATCATAAATGGATGTTTTACTTTATCAAATGCTTTTTTGACATCTATTGATATGGTCATGTAATTTTGTCTTTCCTTTTGTTTATCTGGCGTATTATATTTATTGATTTGTGAATATTTTACCTTGAATTCTGGGTTGAATCCTACTTGATCATGGTGTATGATCTTTTTAATGTTTTGCTGGATCCTATTTGCCAGTATTTTGTTGATAATTTTAGCATCTATATTCATCAGCAATATTGGCATATAGTTTTTTTTGTTGTGCCTTGATCTGGTTTTGGAATTAGGATAATACTGGCCTCATAGAAAGAATTTGGGGATCTTCCCTTGTCTTGAATTTTTTGGAATAGTTTGAGAAGAATAAGGATTATCTCTTCCCTAAATATTTGGTAAAAGTCACCTATGAAACTGTTTGGTTTAGGGTTTTTGTGTGAGAGGAATTTTTTTTTGTTTGTTTGGTTGGTTTATTACTACTTTATTTCACTAGTTGTTATTGGTGTATTAGGGATTTCTGCTTCTTCTTGATTCAGTTTTTGAAGATTATATGTTTCTAGAAATTTGTACCTTTCTCCCAGGTTGTCAAATTTCTTGGCATATAGTTGTTCACAGTAATTTTAAAATTTGGTCCTGGTTGTAATTTCTCCTCTTTTGTTTCTGATTTTATTTATTTGGGTCCTCCCTTTTCTTCTTGATGAGTCTGGTTAAAGCCTTATTGATTTTATTTATCTTTTCAAAGAACCAGCTCCTAGATTTTTGATAATTTGAATTGTTTTTTTTCAGTCTCTATGTCAGTTAATTCTGTCTGATCTTAATTGTTTCCTTCCTTCTATTTGCTCTGGACTTTGTTGTTGTTCTTCTGGTAAACTGGTTTTGTTGGGTGGTTTATTTAAGTGTGTGTGTGTGGTTTTTTTTTTTTTTTTTTGGTAGACCTGTATTACTATGAACTTCCCTCTCAGGACTGCCTTCACTCTGTCTCATAGATTTTGGGCTGTTGTGTGTTCATTTTCATTTGTTTCCAGAACTTTTTGATTTCTTCCATGATGTCATTGTTAACCCATTCATATATAATAGCATATTATTCATTCTCCATGAATTTGAAAGTTTTGAGTTTTTCCTTGAGGTCGATTTCTAGGTTCAAGCCATTGTGGTTGGAGAAGATGCTTGATATGATTTCAATTTTCTTGAGTTTTTGAGTCTTGCTTTGAGACCTACAATGTTGTCTATCTTTGAAAATATTCCATGTGCATTTGAGAAGAATGTACAAGGTCTGTCCTGAAAGTATTGGCTGGGAAAACTGCTTCAATTATATTGACATTGGCTTGATACTTTCGGTACAGACCTTATATATTTTGCTTCTTTGGGGTGAAATGTTCTGCACATATTAATTAAGTCCATTTGGTCTAGAGTGATGTTAAATGCCACAATATCTTTGCTGATTCTTGGCTTGGACAATAGTCTCTCTGCTATTGACAATGGGGTATTAAAATCACCTACTATGAGTGTGTTGTTTTCAATATACATAGTTCTTTTCAATATACATATTTTTGGGTGATCCTATGTTGTGTGCTTATATGTTTAAAGGGTTATATCTTCTTGGTGGATTATTCCTTTAAATATTATGTAGTGTCTTTCTTTGTCTCTTTTTATAACCTTTGTTTTGAAATTTATTTTTGTCTGATAGAAGCATTTTTTTCTCATACCTTTACTTTAAGTCTATGTAGATCATTTATCCTTCTTTGCTGGATTCTAGGGTAAATGGTCACAAATGAAATTTTATGTGTTGGGCCTTTAAGAGGCTCTCTGGGTCTCTAGCTTTCTCTTCCTAGCCAACAGAAATTCCTTCACTTTTCACGGTTAGATAATGTTATCTGGGTTTCTTTTCGACTCTGATGCTATAGGTTAGGGAGCCCAGCTTATGCTTTATACCCCACACTTCTCAAGGGGAATGCCCCCGGCCACTGAAATTGCCCTCTGGTGCTTCAGAGGCCATCCATGGGAGCTTAGCCAGCTCTCCTTCCAGTATCCCTATGATATGAGTATTATTATGCTACGCATTCTATACCAGTCACATTGTGCTGAAATATTTTCTTCTGTGCTCGTGGTTAGGAGGCCTCTGTCCAGGTAGTGTTCTGTTGGTTATTCTTGATGATTTCTCTATAATTTAATTGTAATTCCAGGTTGGTCCTGGGAGGAAGTTAGTGTAGCTTCCACTTATTCTTCCCCTATCTTAGATCCTCTAAGTTAAACATTTCCTTTTGACAGTTCTATTACTTTAGGGTAAGATTCATTAGAAAATTAAGTGACTGATTATAAAGCTTCTCTCTGGGGGAGAAAGGAAAACATATATGTGTACATACATGGAAAACTGCATATAATGACAGATAATTCATAAACTTTGGGGAGGCGATAAATGAATAGAAGATAAAGAGAAGTAGTAAATGATGCATGTGACTAACCTCTTTCCATCCTGTAAAGGGTCAAATTTTCTTTTAGGTAGTCCTGTTACCAATGTGTTTGGGGTATTGTTTCCTGATATAAAAGAATTTAGACCAGGGACACTGATAGAAGCACTGACAGATTTATTGAGGCTCTGCAGAGGGTGAGAATACTGAGATAAGGCCTGAGGTTCTGCTACACTCCACATGTGGGGCTTAGGGGGTTTTAATGGCTTGAAATCATGGAAGTTGCTGGGGTTACCAATCAGGGCAAAGGTTAACAGGCTTTTCCTTTTTGGAACACTGATGTCCAGGTATATGAACATTGGTGCCTGGGCATATGTCAATGAAATGAACCATTGTGGAATTGTGCAGCACTTTGGAAGGTGGAAAGGGACTTTTATAACCAGGTATTGAGCTTGTCTCTGTTATTTGTGGCTTAGGGTTTAGATCTGGAAAAAGAAAACTTAAAAGAAGTCAGACTCATTCATAAGCTATTGTTTTATAGCTACCTTTTCCTTTTTGATAACCATCATCTTTTGTTAGGGCTGGACTCAAAGGAGAAATTGGGGGAACATTTAATTATACTTGTTTGAGCCTCACAATATCCCTGAATTAAGTTAAATCCTGCCTAAATTTTGGGATTAGAAGATGAGAAGGGTTGGAAGAAAGGGGACTGGTAGGTGTCATTGTAGATATATTTCTTCACATCCCTTTATAAACTACTCCTTTCAACAAACATATTCTCCAGATAGTTCAAAAAGTGGTGTTGTAAACTAAATGCAACCTACCAAAATTCATGTAATAAAATCTCGTCCCCCAATGTGTAGGTATTACAGAGTAGGGTCCTTGGGAGGTGATCACATTATGAATAATGGAGCCTTAACAACAGAGACCTCAGAGATTTCTCTTTGCCTCTCCTGTGCGAGAACACATGAAAAAGACTAGCTGTGTACTGACCAGGAAACAGGCCCGGCCTAGACACTAAATCTGCCTGTGCCTTGATCTTGAACTTCTCAGCTTCATAACTGCAAGAAATAAATCTCTGTTGTTTATAAGCCACCTTTTCTATGGTATTTTGTTACAACAGTTTAAATAGATTAAGGCAAGTAGTTGGAGGACACTTTCTAGAATACAAATGAGAAAAAGAGATGCCTATAAATGAGTAATGCTGCCCTCACTTCTTGGGCTAATTAAATCCTTTTTTTTTTTTTTTTAACTTGAGTGCAAACATCGCTTTCTCTGGAAAGTGTCTCCTGACTTCCCAAAATCTTGTTAAATCCTGTGTTATTGATTCCTACATTGCCCTCATGATTCTTATAATGCTTAGCATGCACTTAGAATTATTCTTTAATGCCTAATTTCTCCATACTCCGTAGTTCCTTGAGTACAAAAAATATCTCTTTTTTTAAATTACTGTTGCCTAGAGTCTATTCAATATCCAGCACTTTCTAGGTACATGAACAATAGATGTTGAATAAATAAGATAGCATAAAAATAAAATTTTTCATAAGTTTATATTGTATTGCTTTATCACTTAAAATTAGCTCATCTACTCAGATAGGCACTGACTCTTGGCTCTTAAAATAGAATTTGATGTCAAAAATGGAGTTCTAAAATCACATGGAATGTCTACAGTGTAGGAATCACATTCATTTTGACATTGAAGTATGTTCAGTTAATTCTTACAGATGATTCTTTAAGCTGTGTCATATGAACTGAGTGCCAGTTATGGGCCCCCTCTGGTTCTATCCTGGGAACATCATCCAGGCTGGCACTGGATTAGTAGGTCTACAAAATCAAAGTGAGTTTCATGATGTGATAGACCTTTGGAATTTGAGGATAATGTTTCAAAAGCCTCAGGCCCGCTCACACAATTTCTGGCAATGATGCACCACACTCAAAATAGGAATGGCAGAAGCAGTTATACTGGCTTCTTTAAAAGATAACAATACTAGTATTCAGAAGATCTTTTGTATTACCAAACTGTATCTGCATTCTCTTAACTACTCTAAAAGAGAGTTCTCTGTAAAGCCCAGTAAAAATGTCTCTGTAAAAATACTTTCTGATAAATGACTTTCTTTTTATTGTCAAGTTTATATCATGTAAAATAAAGCTAATTTGAATTAACAATGTTTCTATGATAATTTATTTTAGCATTTTCAGTGTTATAAAAGAAGTAGTAATTAAAAAAGGATCAGTTACTTTTCATTTCTAGGCTGGCCATGAGTGAATGTTTAGGTATCTAAAAATTAATAAATTATTAATTTATCACCCAAGTCAAACATTTATAACCAAGCAAAACCTTTTGTCAATCAATGCATGAACATTTGGTTTTATAATAATTTTCTAGAATTTGACTCAACATATATATATATATATATGTATATATATATATATATATATGTGTGTGTGTGTGTGTGTGTGTATACATGAATAACTAGTTCTATTTCTAACTTCATAAAATGTAGATTTAGTAGTGCCTAGAAAATTGAGCAAAAACACTTTTATTGTATCTTTTACTCCTACTAAAGAAAGTTACCTATTTAAAAAATTGTTTTATTTATTTATTTATTTATTTATTTATTTATAGAGAGATGGGAAGGAAGGGAGAAAGAGAGAGAAAGAAACACCAATGTATTGTTGCCTCTCATGTGGTCCCACCTGGGGTCCTAGCCCCTAACCCAGGTATGTTCCTCGACTGGGAATTGAACCGGCAACATTTTGTTTTGCAGGTCAGCACTCAATCCACTGAACCACACCAGCCAGGGCTGAAAGTCACCTATTTACTAAAATAATTAATGAGAGAAAAGCAATTTTAGTATATTTTCCTTTGCATAATAGAGGACAGAATTTGAATGAAATATATACTAGATGAATTCAGAGGACTTTTAAGCAGAAAAATATATAAAATTGTACTTCATACAACATAAATATTATATGAATACATAATTTTACTGGGTTTTGTTGGTTCATTTCTAATGTATTTTCTGAGTGTTTGATAGAATTTATCCTTATATCATTTACAAACTGAGACTATACATATATTGTGCAAGGACTAAATCAAAATGACTATAAAATGACTGAGCACAAAAATAAACCAGAAAACATTTTGTTGGCACTCTAGGAAAGATAAGACTTTTTGGTATAGTATTAGTGAACCAGTTCTTAAAAACAACTACACCACCCTGGGTTTTAAGTGCAAATACTCTCAATCATTAACAATTTCAAGCATCCAACCATTTACCAACTATTGAAATTCCTGAATGTTTAACAATTATGTCCTACTTTGCATAAGCTGTGTCCATCTGAACTCACTAGTTTGTCTTTTGAAAAGCAGACACACACATATAAACACATACCCTCAGTTTTAAAACTACCATTATTTTGACATAAAATGAATTCATGGAGATCTAATGATGAGCCCTTGTGCCTGAATTGCTTAACAATATTTCCATAATGTGTTTTTGGTTTTTTTCCCAGTGTGTTCCTTTTTCATTTTATTTATTTATTTTTAATTTTATTGTTGTTGTATTACATTCCATTATGTTTTAATGATCCCAACTCTATGCTAACTTAAGTGGTGTCATAGTAAATGGTCAAGAAGTATATTGGACAGGCAGGCCCTCTTCTATAGGGTATTTTACCATTATGCTGATTTAAAACCACCAATGCCCTGTCAGCGAGTAGAATTGAAAAGTGATGCGCAGTACACACAGCTCATCATTAGATAACAATTGCACCATCCAAAGACAATAGATTTTAAAAGCCTCAAAAGCATAAATTGTAGTGAAATATTTAAGAAGTGGTAAGTTTTGGATGTTCATTACCTTTGCTTTTAACATGATTTAATTATAAATTTATATAATTTGATTTTAAAAAATGACTGTTTGGCTAACCAGCAAAGCTCCTGAGAATTTAACAGTCAGTTCTACAAGAGCAATTCAAGCATACTGAGCATTCCAATAACTTACCTTCCCTGACCTCCCCCCTCATCAATTGTATGACAATAATAGAAAGACTTGGAATCACACAACAAACTGAGAGACTGCTAAACAGAAAGAAACCAAAGGGTCGTTGCATGAATCTGCCAAAACTTGTAACTAAGGTCAGTATCAGTATACCCCAGGCCATTTTCATGCAAACAATAGCAACAAAGCTATTATCATCTGTCACTTTAGGCCCAGATATCATCAAGTTTAAATCCCAAAGTAAGAATATGAAGTATAGGAAAGGAGATGCAAGCCAAAACCTGTCACATCAGATACATCTGTTCTCTCTTGTCTCCCCCTTTCCTAAAAACACCTGCTGACAAAGGGCAGTCCTGTGAACAGAGCCCAATTCAGAATGCTAAATGCTCTAATGATTGGCTAAAGTTAAGTGGGAGAAGATTGATACTTCCTCAACTCTGATTTTGTTCTATTCCAGACACTATGATAGGTTTGTAAAATAGATGCTCTTATTTAATTTCACTACTTTTTCAATGAAGTCTAATATTTTCACTTTTGAAAGGAGTAATCTGAAGCTTAGAGAAATTATATAACTCACCAGGACCTATAGATAATAAATAGCAGAGTAAGATTTGAACTCATGCTTCAGAAACTAAATTCCTAATGATTTCACTATCCTGCCTAATGTAATCGTGATGATGTTTATGATAATAATGATTGACATTTGTTGAGTGATACTTATATACTAAGTACCCTTTTTAAATGCTGTATATATACTGAGTTAATTCTATGGCAACTAGACATTTGTTAATGCATATCATCAATTCTAAGGTATTATCAATTATAAATACTATATTGATTAAGAACAATGTTCAAGGAAAAATAGATATATACTATGTTAAAGGTCATGTTGATTCTACTATGCATCCCAAATTATTAAATATTTTAAAATAAAATAGGTATATCACAGGACCACAGGACCATGGTACATTAACTTCTGTATTAACAAGGACACCAAAGGGAGAAAATATGAACCAGGAAGCATACAATGTAAGAGAGAAGGGGAAATTGAAATTCTAAATTACTTGAAGATTATACAGTTTCTTAAAGTTCCTGAATACACTGGTGTTTATTTTGTTGACCTTCTCTTTTGTCTTTCTCTCATATATTTAAGGACAAGAATTCCAAAGGCCACCTGCCATTCTTGCATTAAGGATGGGATTGGAAACCAAGAAATATATCACAATTGGAGGCCCAAAATAAAATGACTTATTTTGAGTAAGATTTTTTAAAAAGCATATTATTGAAAACAGAGATGGGTTTTCCAAGAAGAAGGGAAAGGCTCTAGGCAGACCAAACATTGGCCATGTTACCCTGAATTCTTGCTTCTTTCTTTTAAGTGCCAACGCTCTAGGTATACTATAATACTAGCTGGTTCCTGCAATCCCCTTTTATTTTTATATAGCCCTTAATATCTTCTTTCAGATATCACAGTTTTTCAATCATTCTCTGCCTGTAGAAATCCTCATTTTTCTAAGCATATCTCAAATGCTAATCCTTTGAGAAGAGAATTTCTCAAATTGCCTGCCTCTCAAATATTCAAACCACTCACTACCATATGAAAGGTTTAGCAATAATATTGTCATGATTCTAAGAGCAAATGTTATCCTTTCTCATTGCTTGAATATTTCAGGAGACCTCTTAACTCTTGACTTGGAATAATTAATTTGTACTTGTCTGCTCTGTTTTTGCATTATCTTCTGTTTCAAAAATTATTGTAAATGCTTTCTAAAAGTCCAGGATATTTGGTTTGGCTTTACAGAGATTTATGAATGCCAAGTTTACTTACTAGCCCAAATGTCTTTTTGTGTGGTGCTAATAGATAATAGTGGCAATGCTACACCTTCAGACTATTTGACTTGTCTTTAAAAAGGACAAATAATCCTCTGAGATTTTTTAGAAAGGAATTCATGGAATCAAAAGTTAGGCTTTTACTAAAAATTACTTTCTCAATGAAATGATTAAATTCTGACATAAATATCTAAAAAACTATCCTGACTTATGTGTCATCATATGCTATTTCTGTATAAAATGAAATTTGTTTTAAATATACTTATTGATGTTAGGTCACTGCTCTGGCAAGGAGCTCTAAGTCCAACCCATTGCTATGTTCTCAGGAAAAAAGTGTTATCTCATTATAGGAAGAGAAATTTAAAAGCCAACTATTACTTTTAAGCAAATTAGATGATACATGAAGTTTGAGATTTGG
Organism: Noctilio leporinus; assembly: GCA_004026585.1. Taxonomy (NCBI): domain Eukaryota; kingdom Metazoa; phylum Chordata; class Mammalia; order Chiroptera; family Noctilionidae; genus Noctilio; species Noctilio leporinus. The sequence goes on from PVIW01001203.1 coordinate 222,104, forward strand.
TGAACACAATATATTGAATTATCTAAAAACAAAGAAGAATGTCATAATGGTGATGTAGCATGGAAGTTTGATTTTCAGCCTAGAGATTCTATCTATGAAATAAAATCCTTTGAAGGTTAACTCTTTATACTTTTTAATTCTTCTAATAATCTTAGGTACTTGTGATTATAGTAACACAATGCTAAAATATACATAAATAATTCACTACAAAAATGGTTTTGCTTCTTTTTAAAAAATAATGAAACACGATTCATCCATTTGATTCAATTTTTAAATTATATGTTATTAATTATACTACTACAGTTTCCTCCCCTTTACCCCATTTCTACCCAGCACCCTCTACTTCATCATGCCACTCGCACACCATTGTTTATGTGCATGGGTCATGCATATAAGTTCTTTGGCTACTCAGTTTCCTACACTGTACTTTACATCCCCATGGTTATTCTGTAACTATCTACTTGTACTTCTTAATCTCCTCACCGCTTCACCCATTCCTCTACACCCCTTTACTTCTGGCAATGATCAAAATGCTCTTCATATCCCTGATTCTGTTTCTGTTCTTCTTGTTTGCTTAGCTTGTTTTTGTCAATTGTTGATAGATATGTATTTATTGCCATTTTGATCTTTTCCTTTTTTTCATAAATAAGTCACTTTAATATTTCATATAATAATGGTTTGGTGATGATGAACTCCTTTATTTTTTTTCTTGTCTGGGAAGCTCTTTATCTGTCTTTCAATTCTAAATGATAGCTTTGACAGTCTTATGGGAACTCCTCTGTAGGTTACTAACTGCTTTTATCTTGCTGCTTTTAAGATTCTCTCTTTATCTTTAACTTTTGACATTTTAATTATGATGTGTCTTGGAGCAGGTCTCTTTGCATCCATCTTATTTGGGACTCCTGTTCTTCCTGTAGTTGTATGTCTATTTCCTTCACCCCATTAGAGCAATTTTCTTTCATTATGTTTTTAAATAGATTTCCAAGTTTTTGCTCTTTCTCTTTTCCTTCTAGCTCCCCTATGATGTGAATAATGGAATTCTTGACATCGTCCCAGAGGCTGCTTACTCTATCTTCATGTCTTTTTATTTTTTTTTATTTTCTTGTTCTGACTGGTTACTTTTTGCTTCCTTATGTTCTTAATCATTGATTTGACTCTCAGTTTCATCCAATCTATTGTTGTTTCCCTATAAATTATTTTTATTTCAATTAATGTATCTTTTATTTCTGACCAAATCTTTTCTGTAGTGTTGAGGTCCTCACTAAGTTCCTTGAGCATCCTTATTACCAGAGTTCTGAACTCTGCATCTGATAGATTGCTTATCTCCATTTTGTTTAGTTCTTTTTCTGGAGTTTTGATCTTTTCTTTCATTTGGGCCATGTTCCTTTGACTCTTCATTCTGACAGCCTCCTTGTATTTGTTTTTATGTATTTAGTGGAGCTGCTATGACTCCCTGTCTTTGTAGCATGGCCTAATGTAGTAGGTGACCATGGGGTCCAGTGGCATAGCCTCCGCTATCATCCAAGCTAGGTACTTGAGATGTATCCTTTGTGGAGTTGAGTATACCTTCCTCTTATAGTTGAGACTTGATTGCTATTGGCAGGTCAATGGGAGGGACTTACCCAGTCCAGTCATCTGCAAGGACTGGCTGTGACAACAACCATCAACCTCTGCCTTCTGTGGAGGATCAGCTGTGCATGGTGGTGCTCCAACATGGTCTGTAGCTATCCAATGGGTACACAGGCTCTGGGATTTCCCAGGTAGTGCAGGCCAAGGTCAGCTCCCACCTATATTCTATTCAAGATCACCATGGATAAGCTATACAACCATCTGAAATGGCTGATACTTGTGCTGATCTTGGAGATTCCCAGTAGAGGCCAGTATCTAGGCTGGATGCTGCTAGTTCCAGGCCTGGAGCCACTTAGCCAAACATATGGATGAGCCTGGGGGCTTGGGGCTTACTGAGATCAGCTGTTGCTTATTTGAGAGGTTCTAGGAAATTGTGAAGCATGAGCCACAACCAACCATTCGTATGGAAAAGCCATAGTTAACAGTTTGAGACAGTCTCAGGTGATCTCCAGGACAGGGCAAACAATGTTAACCAGGTTGATGGAGGCTCAAACACAGCACCCACATGCCAGCTCTGTGGCTCTGTGGAGAAAGGGCTCAGAAATGGGCGCTGCCTGCCTTTCTGACTGGGAGAAAGCTGTCACCTAGCCTTTGCCTTGATGCTGGACACTTCAGTTCCTCCCTGTCTGCCACTGGTGGCTTTCAAGTTGCTACTTCAGTGCTGGAGTTCAAAAGGACTGAGTATGAGTAAGTTTATGTGCGAACTCTTTAAGAGAAATTGCTTGGGACTCCAGTAGTTTCTTCACTGACTCAATCCTTATGGTTTTTGCAGCCAGAAGTTATGGGCAGTTATCTTCCTGGCACTGGAACCCAGGGCTGGGGACCCTAGTGTGGGGGTTGGACTCCTTACTCCAAGATATCCCTCATAAAATCTTGCCTACCACAGAAGGGTGTGTGACCAGCCCATTCTGAATCTTTCCCCTGCTGAAGTTCCTCAAGGCTATTTTTTAGGTCTTCTTCCATTACTACTCCACACTTTTTACCTGGTCTTTACTATCTTCTCCAATGGCTTCATTTACCTTATTTATGAGGGAGATTCTAAAATAGAAATCTGAGCCCAGTTGGTTGGAGCATCATCCCCATAATGAAGTGTTGCATGTTCAATCCCTGGTTGGTGCACATAGAATATCCAGTCCAGGCACGCATATCAGGCAATCCTATCATCTGAGTTATAGTTACATCATGTTCACTATATGCATACCTGAATGCTTGCTTTCCTCATGGCAAACAAGTCATCTCCTGTATTCCACTGGCAGAGAGTGACACAGGAAACCATCTACTTGCTTAAGCCAGAAAGCTTTGAAATTTCCCTCTCCCTTAAACTTAACATCCAATCTAGCATTAAGTTCTATCAATTCTTTGTCAAATATTTTTTGAAATATTCTGACATGGTAATTGAATTCCTCATATTAACATTATCCATCTTTGATCTATGATACTCTAGCCAGGAAATATGGTGAAATCAATATTCTGCTCAAATCCCTTCCTCTTGAAGAAAAGACAAAATGCCAACTCATGCTCTTATAACAAAAGTGAAAATTCTGAATATAACCTATAAAAATTTGATTACTCCCTATATCTCTAAAATCACCTTAACAGATGTTGTCTCAGGCTTTTCCTTTCCCACTACCTATGCTTCCTTCAGTTCCTTGAATGATTTTCACACCACACAACCATGAGGAATTTACACTGGTGCTCTGCCATCCCCTTTTACCTCACTCCTGCCAGCCATCACAACAAGGTTTCACGGCTTAAGCATTAGAAAATTTGTCTGACCCAACAGGTTAGATTATATTATTCTAGTCTATGTTTCCTTCATCTCAGCCTCAAAGTTATGGTGAAATAATTAAATGATTATTTATCATTCATATCATTTGTTTATGTCTTCACTCTCAGAATATAAGCTCTATATGAAATTATATTAATTTCTTTTGTCACCTATACTTAGCAAATCTTTGACACAATGAAGGTCAACAATAAACATTTGTTAAATAAATATATACATATATATATATATATATATATATATATACACACACATACATACTAAGGTGCTGATTAATGTGTTCTAAGAGAATTTATTTTATTAAGGGAATAACTTCAATGGTTTGGCTTTCTTCTAAAATTATATACTTGATCCGCTTCCCTTGTAGCTTATTTCCAGGAAGACCTGCAGCTGTCACTACATCTTAGAAAATTTAAAAACTAATGCCTGTTTTGAACAGTGGTATAATAGGAAATGTTTATCTTTAATGTGCTGACCAATACTGAATTAGTAATGGGAAGTTCATATAATGCTTTCATGTCCATTCTGCTTCACTCTTGATACCAACTTGCTTATGGCTTCCAGTAACTTCTGCCTACACTTCACAATGAATGTTGACCAAGAGTTCTTCAAAGCTCTCATATTTCAGTGAGGATTATATAAAAATAAATGAAATGGAAGTTAAACACAAAAGTTATAATATATATTTTTATAAATCCTTTAGGTCATGATTTTTAATAGAACAACAACCTTATCTTCAGCACGGCAACCTAACACAATTTAGACACTCAATGCCTTTGTTGGTTTCTGAACAGCTGAGGGAGTAAATAATTACCTTGGTATGGGAAACTTGGGGAAGACATTACAGATGTGATGTCATTTAAACCAAACCATAAAAGAGAGGAAGTGGTAATATGAGGCAGGGTATCTTCTAGCTAAAGGGAAGGGCAAATGTGAAGACATAGAGACTTTAAAGGGAATGAATTGTTAATATCAATGAGCTTGGAACTCATAACTAACAGGGAGTAGAAGAGGCTGGTGAAGGTCACGTGGGAACACACTTTACCATACTAAAGAGTTTACCTTTTACTTTCTTGGAAATTGTACGCCATGAAAGATTTATCCAGAGAGGTGGAATGAATACTCAAATTATTTTTATAAAAAGAAATCTTGGTGGTATTCTGAAGAATGGACTGAAAAGGTCAATGACAACAGTTACTAGAACAAATAGATTTTATTTTATTTTATTTTTTTGTTCATTCCTGTAAATCAGTTATCTAGATATATGTCTCAAAATGAAATTTCTGCAGAAAATGTTGATCCAATAATAATGCGTGCCATATGTGAGGGAGGGCATGGTTCATGAGTATAAGAATTTCAACACATTGGTGAAGGGGTGAGGCTTGGGAGGAGGCAGGGTCAATAGCATGAGACACTGGGTCCTGAATGGGGTGCTTATAATAAAGAGATACTTTAGAAGTTAACAGCAGTATGGCATCTTGAAGAAAAGGTAATTAGGAAACAATGATTAACCATGTTCTTGAGTCTAAAAGAAAACTTGTTCACTCCTGTATTTTTGATTTCAGTACAAATAGGACTGTTAATAAAAATATGGATGAAAAGAAGAGTTGCTTCCACGTTATTTCTATGTTTCACTCTCTCCAACATTTTTTATTGTATCCTATTAACTTATTACTTTTCATTGTCAGATAGTTGTCTTTCTAGAATACCAGCAGCAATTTTTTTTTTAGAGTCTCTCCTGAGACACAAATAGAATATAGTTTGAAAGGAAAGAATATAGAATTTGTAGAACCTAATATATTACATATGTGAGTCGTAATATTATTCATTAAATCAGCAAATGTTTGTTCAGTAACTCTTTTGAGTCATTGTGTTTAATTATGAAAATCAGCAAACATTTACTCACTGACTCTATTACCTAGGTATATAGGCTCATAACTTCGAGAGAAAAAAGAGAATAAAAAAATAAGGAGAGTAGACCCTCCCCTTGGAAAAGCTAAGTGTTTTCTATATTTTCAGAGTAAAATTAACCACTTAGACATTACCCCTTTCCCACAGCCCTTCAAGCCAGTCTATTAAGCACTATTTGCTCGTAGGAAGGAAGTGGTTCCATCTAGGGCTAACAGCCAAGAATTTTGCATTCCATTCCATTCGTTGCTTCTGTTACTGATTTATTGAGTAATACTAAATAGCAATAGCAATTTTGGAGAATTTTCCTTTGTCCTACAAAGAGGGCAATGCATTGGAAATTCCATTAATGTGGGCACGGCCTGGGGCATGACAGAAAAATAGGTGGAGACCAGAAATACAACTTCGGCACATCTCAGGAATGTCCCTGGAGATGGCTCATTATTGAGTAGCTGAGCACAGACATGACTCAGCCAGTTTCTGCAACTGGCTGTCTGGGGCAGCTATGTGAGTGCTGGCAAGAGCTATAAACCAGCAGTGTTTCCTGGATGGAGAAGAGAAAACTGAGCCTTTTATTCAAACTAGTTCTTTCAAATCACAATTTGATTGTACGAACTCATTTGAGTTTTTCTTAATAAGCACTGCACTATTAAGAAGAGAAGTCTTCTGTTTGCTTATAATACCTTTCTCAAATTTTATCGGTGTATTTGAAACTGATTGAAAGCCATTAGATTTAATCAGTGGACATAGCAACTCCTTGGAATGGATTCATTGGAAAAGTACCTTGATGTTTACAGATGGAAAGTGGGAAAGTTTCTTGGCAAGGGATAAATAAGGGATATGCAAATGTTTTCTTAGGAAACAAATACTATATTTTAGATGAAAGAAAGGGGAGAGGAAAGAGAAGAGAAGGAAAGTGACCAAAGAGAGGTTGAAAGAGCCTGTTGAACAGCACCTGTATGATATCAGTTGTGTGAATTTTTCTTGCAGATGATATTGCAATGGGGTTTTGACAGTTTGATACCTTTTCAAAGTTATGTTCACAGTCTCTGATATGAAGGAATTCAAAAAATTCTCTTTATTATGCATCATTATGTAATTCGGTATCTTATTTTTATGATAGAAATCACGATTAAGACTAAGTGCAATCATTCTGTTTAACTTGATTGGGCAATAGTTGCATAATCCTGAGTTTGTAAGAAATTATTTTGGTCAAGACTCATATGACAATTTCTTTCTGGCACTGAAAATATTTTTTTTTTTTTTTTACCGTATCCATTCTTCTTGCCGTTGTTGTACTCCTTGTAACAGTGAGTTTATATTTGTAAATCAAAAGATGGCTAGTTTGTACCTACAAAATTAAATTTAAGCCCTTGTTAAAGGCGCTTGTGTCCTAAAGTAAGATAATTGACATTTTTCTCTGGCCAAAAGTTCCAGTTCTGCCTAAGACAGAGCCTTGAAATGGAAGTCCCCAAGGAGGTCACTTTGCTCCAGGAATCACTTATGGGTGTGTCAATGAATTTTCACATACATGAACACACTCAACTTTTTTTTCTTTTGTGTTTAAGACCAAAGATTCCTGGAGCAGACTATCCCAAAATTTCCAGTCCCAGAACAATTGCTAATAGCTAGCTTAAGTGTTTCTGATTTATTAGCCAGGACCTAGCAGAGTGGTCACAACAGCAGAAAACAGTTAGCAAAAAAACAGTAAATTTTATGGTAGGATTGACTTATTACCTGAGCTATAGGTAGTGGGCAGTGTAGGGCTTCATCACAGACAGATATGGATCCTTTTCACCCTTTTACCATTATGTGTAGGGTGGTAGAGTGTTAATGGTTTCGTGCTTACTTAACAACTTATCTCCTATCCTTTAACAATGATGGAAGACAGTCACATGCTATGAAAACCAGCTCTCTTGCCTCCAGTTTGAGGGTATTTATAAGGCATAGCATATAGTTCAGAGCTCCTTGCAGAATCAGGCTGACGTTATCTTCTGCAGGACTTACTCCTGAGAGAGCATCTGGACCGCTGCTTGGCTTTCCTCCCCACTCCCTCCCTTTTCCCTCAACAGCCTAAGCAGTATCCTCTGTAGGCACTCCCTTACTAAATCACTTACACATATGTCCTTGGCTCAGGGTCTGTTTCTTTGGAACCTGCCCAAGACAAAAGGAGAGGTGAGTGAAAGGGGTGAAAAACAGAGAACAGGACTCTCCATGTGTGAGACAGGAAAACGAATTACCAGAAGCCAGGATGGGCAAGAGCAAGGTAATCAGGAAAAGGAATAGAAGTAGGGTGAAGGAGGGAATCAAAAAGCAGGATAACCATAGGCTGGGACCACTACATAGGAGATCCTTATTTAAGGGTCCTGAACATGCTGGTTAAACAAAAAGTCCTGAACGCATACTGATTGAGGAGAAAATTCTAACGTAGCCGTTTCATGACTGGGTAACCTTTGGCAAGGTAATTTATTCTTGAAGCTTCTACTTTTCTACTTATAAAATGAATCTGAGATGTTAACCCTTAGAAATAATTTTACACATGAAAGGAAGTTTTATACCGAAAGGAATTTATTGCAGCATAATTTAAAGATGTATTTCCCAACTGTGGTGACTGTTTCGCTGGGGCACATTTGGCCATATCTGGAAACAGTTTTATTTTCACAACTTGAGAACAGGGAAACTTTTAGTGACTAGTAAGCAAAGACCAAAGATGCAGCTGTCCATCCACCATGCAACATCTCTCTTCCATCATCAACAAATAAATATTTGGACCAAAATGTCAATAGTGCCAAGGTTCAGAAGATTCAAATTAGAGCCAAAAAATTTAAAAAAAAAAAACCAAAAAACAGAAAAAGCTGAAAATATTTTTAAAAATCAAAAATAGAGAATTGCATAAATAATAATGCATTTCTTAGATAATGTGCTGTAACTAAATGTAAATTACTTTTTAAAAATTATTGACTCCTCTGAAAAGATTACAACATACAAATGCTAAGAAACTGTAAATTACACAAATTAATTTATTCATTTAAGTGATCATTTTTGAGAGCTAATCCATGCCAGACATTGGATTAAGAAGATTATAGCTGTGAAAGAGACAAATGTATTGTTTTCTTTATCCATAGAAGATGGATAGATTGATAGAAAATAATGAAAATTTAATCATAAAATAAATAAATGCCTGAGTAATTAAATAACGATTGACTAAAATAGAATACATAAAAATAATACATACATAAGAAACAATTTTCTGAAGTGCTGACATTTTAACTAAGATCTCAATGACTTGAATTTGTGATTTGTGCATGGCTAGAAGGCAGAGCATTTTCAGCCAAGAGGTACCCATTAGGTTGAAGATCCTGAAGTGAGAAAGACCATTGGCAGTTTTGAAGAACAGGAGTGTAAAGAACCAAAGAAAAGTTTGGTTAACAATACAAACCACAGAGAGGAGTAGATACAAATTTTAATTCCTGCTTTTTAAAATATGAAGTGAGATGTTCAAGCTTTCAAAGACTTACTTTAACATTGCTTTTTACCTGTAATTGAGGATAAGAAAACATCTCAGGGTTATTGTAAAGTTAAATTAAATAATATGTGTAAAATGTTAATAATTATGCCTTTTTCATGGTAAGTAATAAAAAGTTTAAATTAAATAAAAAACCAAGATTTAAACATATACACTCATTTTAACATTACATATTAAGCCTATGTAATATTACACATAACAAATTAACACTCAGGGTATAGAAGGTATAAATACAATAGATTGGATGACCTCTAAGATCTTTCATATTCAATAATACCGATCTCCATGAATCCCTGTGCAATAGTAAATGACAAGTAGCTTTTGACATATTTACTCCTTCATGTTAGTTCTCTGAACCAATGAGCAATGAATATCTGACTTGCTGAGGTCTGAGAGCATAGTGGACACAGTTGACAATGTAGAGCCCTACATTGGTGTCCAACAGATGGTGGTTCTACCTGGGGCCTGGCTGCTTGTTAGTTTCATTATTTGAACAATCACTGACCATGCAAGCCCCACTGTCCACAAGTATAAAGAGTAGAGTAGACAACATGATCTCAGAGAGCTCTTCTGTTTCTCAGAATCTAAATATTACAGATCATTTAGGAATAAAAGAGGGTTTGATCAGATTTTAGTTTAATCAAATATATAACTGGTTTTTAGAAGATAATGCTGATTTATCCCCAGGAAAAATCCTAAAGAAACCTTCTGAATTAAGGAAAGTATCTATTGATAATTTAAGAAAGGCATATTAAATATTATAATGAAAAAACAATGATTTTAAACTGTCTGTTTTAATGCATTTAACTTTAACTTTACATACAAAAATAAAGATGGCCAGGTTCTTTACAGCAAGTAGTTCAAAGAGGCCAGGCAGTCACATAAGGAAATTCTATAAATAATGTATCACCAGTGGAGAAAGGCAAAGTGGCTCATGTCTTGTTGAAATGGCCATACATTAGTCAGAGACCTGCCATTAGATGTGGCATCATATGGAATGCTTAGCTCAAGTGCTGGTCCAAAACTGGTTCACCTTATTCTTTTTATGACATAATTAAAAATAATTTTATCACAAATTCATCATATGAGTGAAAGTGATTTACAAATATCATTTTATCACATAACAATAACAACAACAAAAAAAAGAATGACAAGTAAGGAATGTACCAGTGTTGTTTCACAAAATTTAACTGAATAAAAGACAGAGGCCTGCTAGTTTACAGAAAGGTACATGCAAATAAGTAAGTCATGGTCAGGATCCACTTAAAATCCATTAAAATGTAATTGAAGTCACCACTCCATTCCACAAGAGAAGGTAATTATTGTACTGTCTGGTGATAAAGAAAACATGCTTACAAGTAGGTAAAAAGACTTGCATAGTCTTCATGACTAGAGAATATATGAAAGATTTTACATGAATGTTTTTAGTATACATATTCTTACATATTTATTTATGTATTAATTTATTAAATTGGAAGGTGTAGTATACAATGAAGCCCTGTTTAACTTCATATGATAACTGATATAGGAAGACTTATGTGGAAAAATTCCAAGATATTCTTTCCTTTCATTGGCTATGAATATTTTAGAGAATGCCTTGAAAGTGCTAAAAATATTATTGCTTGATTATACTATTGGGGTGTGATTTAAATTATAACAAGTAATCTCTAACAGAATATATATATATATATATATATATATATATATATATGCAATATTCAAATCAGAAGGGAACACTGAATTATATTTTAATTCAGTAGATGAGGAACTGAGGCCAGGAATTAAATGAGAGAAGATAATCTCTTTTCTATACCACACATAATGTATTTCAGCTTGAGAATTGTCTAGTTTCTAGTATGTAGTAAATTCTTAGAACAGCTAATCAGCAAGGAATATTGAAAGCAATTGTATGGGCATTCTGTTTTTCTTTGTGAATAATTTTTTTTTAGTGAAGAACAGAATTTTTATCAATGTTGAGGTGAGATGCAGAAACAGTAATTCCAAACAAAAAGAAGGGGAAGAAAGAGGAAATTTTGTTCAAAATGGTAGAAAGAACATTTGTATTTATATCATTCTTACTTAACTTCACATTAAAGTGATATTAAAAGGATATGCAACAAGGTAAGCATAATAGGGCTATTCATGATTTTTTTTGGACACATTTCTAGAAGACGGAAAGCAGATGGCTAAGTGGTACTATTTCAAAAGGTTAGAAAAACCTGTGGCTTAGAAAATACGAGAAGGCAGCAGCTGGTAAGGAGAGAATCAATATATACTGCAAACCTAGAGGAAGATTCAGAACTGGAAATACCAGTTACCGTAAAAGGTGGAAGACTAAAGAAGATAGATGGAATAATTGATCTACTCTAGTTCTCACAACTGAATATAGAACACTTGACAACCAGCTTTTAACATTCTAAGATAAAAATTAACCCTTTAAGAGCTATTGCATGTGTGGAAATAGCTACCCTATAATAAGATCATATGTAGTCTGATATTTTGGGATCTATATATGAAACAATCCTGACCTTATACGAAGCAGCCTGGCAATCAACAAATACTTCACACATCAGAAAACCTGATAGTTGTATAACCTCTTAAATGGGTAATTTCTACACTTACAGGTAAGTGTAGAAAAGTATGAATTATGAAAAAGCCAAAGTGAACAACAACAACAAAAAAGATCCCAAGAGAACAGATCATTCACCAAAGAAAATATGACATCAAAAAAGTAATAAAGTAGCCCTGGCTGGTGGATGGCTCTGGCCTGCAAACCCAAAGGTCACTGGTTCAATTCCCAGCCAGGGCATACAACCAGGTTGCAAGCCAGGTCTCCAGCCAGGTCCATAGCTGGAGGCAGGTGAAAGGCAACTGTACATTGATGTCTCTCTCCTTCTCTGCCTCTTTCCCTTCCCCTCTCTCTAAAAATAATAAATAAAATATTAAAAAAATAAAGTCATTAGAATTTTGTAAAGAATACACTGTATCCATAAGAATAGGATTCTAGGGCAAAAGAACTATCAGAGAACAAAATAGACCTCAGCACAGGGCAGGGAGCAGGAAGACAACATTAACTAATATTGGTTAAATTCCTAGTCCATTGCAACAAAGTGATACACACTGTGTGGCTTAAAACAATAAACATCTTTTCTCTCACATTTATGAGGTTACAAATCCAAATTCAAGGTGTCAGTAGGGCCGTGATCCCTCTGAACCCTTTGTGGGAGAATCCTGCTTTGTCTCTCCAGCTTCTGGTAACCCCAGATGCTCCTTGATTTGTGGGAGCATATTCCAATCTCTGCCACTTTATTCACATGTCATTCTCCTTTAAACAACACCAGCCATACTGAATTAAAGGCCCACTGTAATGACCTCCTTCTAATTTGGTTATCTCCGTAGGAACCCTGTTTCCCAATGTAAGGTCACAATCATAGGTATGAGGGGCTAGGATTGCAACATATCTTTTTTCTTGAAAGACACAACTCAATCCACAATCCCTCATAAGTGATGCTGACATAATTCAGAAAGCCACTGACCCTTTAGTCAAGGCAGGGAGGCCCTGCCTTGTTTGGAGAGCGTGCATCCCCAGAAGATGCGGTGGCAGAGCTACAGACGCTGATGACTGAAAAGGGGTGGGGAGGGATGGACGTGGTGAGTACAGCATCCTGTCTTTCTCCTGTGTTAAATTCACATCCATGATCTTACCTAGCTTTCCTGGTTTCCCAATCTTGGGTGAAGGGTGAGATGAGATAGAAAATACGCTGCAAATACAAGCTGTAAATGCTAACAGAGCAATTCCTTGCAAACTTTCTTAGGACACAAGATGCAAACTGAACTAAGAGCTCTCCCTTAGAAAGTATTAGAATTGGAAATAAAGTATTTCCCTCCACCCTCAAACTTTTCTGGCATTGTACAGAGCCGGAAACATTATTTTCTTAAAGATGCCCATATTGTAACAGTGGACATGGGGATTTGGCCCACAGATAAGGGGGAGGCGCAGAGGGAAGGGATGATGAGCACCAGGGTAACTGACGGCGTTCATTTGTAAGGGTACATAAGCGACATTTTGAGAAGTGCAATTATACTAGGAGGGGGCCTTGCCTGAGTTAAATTAGTGTATAAATTGGTAAAGTGTATTTAAACTTAGGCTTATGTAAATCTGTGATTTTTTATCTTAACTTAAAAATGGTGGAACAGAGCACTGAAGAGATTTTTTCCAAGTGTAAATATGGGGAAAATAATTAAAAGCAAAAGATTTGTTTTCCCTGCAAAATAGGTTGGAAATATGGCACATGCAATGTTTCACTGTGATAACCAGTGTATTGTTTGATCACTTATTGTTCAAAATATTACCAAACTTTATTTCTTCCATTAAAAGGAATTTCTTTTGTTTCAATTTGCAGATACTCAGACCATAATTTGGTTTCATTCAAATGATTATCTTAACATTTTTAAAAAGCTGATAAGGGAGGAAGTGCACAAAAGAATAAAAACAACAGATGAATGTGGGGTTACAGAGCCTTAAATGAAAATGAAAGGCTAAAAGCATTAAATACACATATTTTGTAAAACTACGTCATATAACCAAATCACACCCCAGGATATATGTGTATGGTAATAAAGAACCTAAATCCCATGGAGAAACAAAGAGCTTATGCACATGTATGAGACTTAATGAAAGTCAAATGATGAAATATTTCCTAATATTCATGCAATGTGGTCTCTATATACCCTCGTAGACAAATAACAACATCGATACATGGATACACTAGTCTAACTGTACTGTCAAAATTGAGGTCATGCCTTCAGTATGCCTATGTTGTAAAAGAATTATGGTGTATTTATTATAGTGTTTTATTCTTAATCTTTGTAGACCCAGGGTTAGAATATGCAATATGACTAAACACTTTTACCACGACACTTCAATTGACTTTTTGTGCATGGGATGGGAAGGGTAGGCTATTTAAAGCCAGGAAAAGCAACATTTCATTTTGAAAAGTGTTTCTCTAGCTAAAACCTTACACATGTAGTGAATTTTCTGGAGTTACAGATGCACATTAATGCTTTCTAAGGGATCAGTGAGAAAAACACCTAATAGGAGCCCTTGAATCTACAGCCAATGCTCAGTGCCTCTCAACAAGGTTTACTGTTATGAAATTTTCCTTTTTATAATCATAAAGTATAAGTGCCTTTTTTCCTTGTTGGTAAGGATTTTCTGTACAAATACTATGCCAACTATTCTTTAAGTAATAGGCTTATAATTATAAAAGTTTTTGTGTTAGTCTACCCATCATAGCATTTTAAAAGTAAATAATTGAGATTACTGATGATATTTTGTAACCCTTTTTAAATTTAAATCATATATATTTTCTGATAATTAAGGTATATATTTTTTAATTTTTAATGCATTAGGGAAACTTGGTACTTAAAGGAATCTCTTGGATAAATTGAATAATGTTTTAGAAAAGTACATTAAAAAAAAAACATGCTGTTATGGATAACTCCAGATTTTGAATGTATGAGATTATTTTAAATAACATATACATTACTAATAAAGAAAATATTTGTGATGCAAACTCACACAGCTTACAGATTAAAATGTGAAAATACAATTAGTAGACATTTTAGTTCTTAAAAGATTATGTTTTTGTTGCTTCAGACTAAGACCTTAGTAGAAGAAAGCCAGACTGAAATTATTCTAAAGTGAAACATGGGAAGACACAAAATTATATCCAGTTTCTAGAAATAGATAATTTTTCCCTTTCCATGCCAAGAATTGTTGCTACTAGTTCCTTTTCATCATACTTTTATTTTTACTTTAATGTGATAAGATTTTCAGAGAATCTTGTTTTAAATTTTAAACAGAGAACTCAAAACATATTTTCTGAATTTTAATTTTAAAACTAAAATGAAAAAAAGAATTTAAAATTAATTCATACCACCTGCTCCTATAGTAGTTTATTATCAGGAATTAAGCCAGTTCAAATGTTCCCACAGTTGTTACAAACTCAAATTAAAATTCAAATATGGCCTTAAGGGGAAAATGCAAACATAATTACCTTGGGGAGTAAAGTTATGAACCTTGGAAAACGGTTACTTAGACAGCCTGTAAGGAATTGCATGTGTTCAATGCAATACTATCAATGACAATAAAATAGTTTATTTAGGCCTTTAATGTCTACAAAACATCATTGAAAGAATATTGAGTTTAATTAATTGAGCAACCATTTATCCAACAGTCACTTCTGCCAAGACTTGGCTTTGCTGCTGGCTACAAAACATCTAAATCTCCTACTTATGTCTTGCTCTGTAGCAGTTGGGATTCAGTGGAGAAAAGTTTCACACCATTATAACTTTAAGTGATCCAGCAGAGAGATAAACAAATTGTTTATTGATTTGAGATGGAGAGAGAGAGAGAGGAACGTCCAAAGGTTGCCTCGTGGATGATCCCTGGCTGGCATAGAACCTGCAACCATTTCTTGGTGTACAGAAGGATGTTCCAACCCAGTAAGCCACCCTTCCAGGACAAGATAAACAAATTAATCAGAATACAGAAGTGAGAGAGGAGGTATAGTATCTAACTAATCAATCCACCTGATGGTTGTTATAATTCTGATTTTATAAATAAAACTAAAACTGGGAATCAAACAATACTCAAAATTCTATAGTAAGCTAGTTATCAGAAATTTAGCTTAAAGTATATTTCACATCAAATTTGACAAAGTTAGAGTCTAAAAATAACATCCAGTATTTGGCTGACTTTGCCTAGGATTATAGAAGGATTTATTTGTGGTTAATCTCAATGAATGAGACTTGACCAGCTGGGTGAGATGGGGAAAACCAGAAGAAATAGCATGTGCAAAACCACAGAAGTGTGAGAATGCATGATGCGATCAAAGGATCATAAGGTAAAGCATTTGATACATATGAAGTTTAAGGTGACAGAGGAAGTAATAGGTGAGAGGAGATGAGGGATTAACCCTGACCCAGCGGTGAAAGGGAATGTATGAGCCATGAAAATAAACCGGCCTTTAATCCTTCAATAAATGAACAGAAGGTTTTTCAGTACCCCTGGCATAATAGTAACATGAGATTAGGAATTTTCAAGTCAGACTTGACCTGGCCTTGGCTGGGTAGCTCTGCTGGTAAAGAATCTTCCGGATATGCCAAGGGTTGGGTTCTATCCTGCGTCAGAGCACTTACAAGAATCAGCTAATGAGTACATAAATAAGTGGAACAACAAATCAATATCTTCTCTTTCTCTTTCCCTTCTTCTCTCTCTCTCTCTCTCAAAATCAATAAATTAAAAATAAAATAAAATAAAACCAGATTTGACCTTTCATGTCATTAATGCAATTCATGTTACTAGGCTCGAATCCATTATGGAAATTTATTTCTGGATTAGCATTTACTGTATTTACATAAGTAACATAATAGACATTTGAAGGGGATAGAGCCAATTTACAAAACTATAAATATACCTAGACAGATGATCAAAGAATTTGCATGAATTTTTGTTTTTAAAATGTGTGGCCTTTTACCTGACCAATTTATTTTATTTTATTTTATTTCACAAATAGGCTTTTTTTATCTGTCATCATTAAATGTCTGAATTTGGAACAGATTCTTGAAGTGGGGGCTCACATTCATCAACTCATTCAACTTTAGCACCTGTCTCATCCCCAGTAGCTTTTCCAGAACTGTTACCTTCACCATGAAGCTCCATGAGTTTTCCCAATTCAAACTTGGGCTTCTTCAGTATTTTGACTTTTCTAACTAACAAGGACATCATGAAGCGGGTAAATAGATTGGCAAGGCTTTTATATCTATGTCTTTTTAAAGGCTATCTGGAATCAATTTATTGAGCACTTCTTTCAAGTCATCTGTCTACACCTCTCAGGTCATGATTTCCTTCATCTTCTTCCATATTTGGCAGACCTGCCTATGCTGAGCATGAGGTCTTCCAAGTCAAATTGTTGCATTTTTCAGTGGAACCAACACAGAGTAGATGAAGCAAATACCCATCAATAGTCTTGGCATCAGCACGAGCTTCAGCTATGGCCTGCCATTTTTTGACAGGAGAACATTTTGTCATGGGTAAGATCCATGGAAATTAGCCAGCCAGTTTTTGCCCTGAATATCTTCAGTAATTAGCTAGAATTTTCTAAATGCAAATTCATCATTCTGCAAATTAACTTAGGCTCACTTCAGAAACACATCCCTTCAAGCCTTGCCTGGTGTAGCTCAGTGGATTGGCTCCTGCCTGTAAACCCAAAGGTTGCTGGTTCAAGTCCCAGCCAGGGCACATAACCAGGTTGTAAGCCAGGTCTCCAGCCCCATCCAGAGCTGGAGGCAGATGAAAGGCAATCATACATTGATGCTTCTTTCTCTTTCTTCCTTCTTCCTTGGCATTCTCTCGGAAAATAATAAATAAAATCTTTAAAAACAAAAACAAAAACTACAACCCTTCAGACCATCAGATATGACTTTGGTTCCTTGAGTTCTTGCAATTAGTGTTTTTCCCATATTTCTTAGATTGAACATAGCTGGCGATTTCACATCATACCAGTCTTTCTTAGAAAATAAATCAACCACTTTCTTCTTTGTTCCCTTTTGGCTGCCTTTCAGAAGCCACTTGTTCTTGCCCACTGTCATGGTGTCGCACTGAGCCAAAAGGTACAAATTTATTATTGACTCCCTCTTCTGTTCTACTCAAATTTTCTGAAATCCTTACCCATCCATATGTCAGGGCTGCTTATTAATCATCTTCGAGCTTTTCTAAAAGATACAAAGGAAATTACACAGTGATTCTGCTTTCAAGCTGTTAATAATTTTATAATAAAGATAAGGTGCCCAAATTCATAATTCAAATCTGTGAGATAAATGACAAAAACAATAACCAAAAAATTTAAAAAATAAAACCTTTTTTGGGACTTACATAGCCTAGGAGGAAAGTAAAGGTTTCCTCTCCCCTTTCCTACTTACTGAATTATTAGAGTAACACACCAAGGGGAGTGGGAAATAGAACGTATATCACTTTGGAACTTTTCTGAGTTCATTGTCTAGGAGAAAGTTCCTCAGATTGCTGACTGATATTTTTGTTGGCAAAAGGGAGATACCTATATGTCATTTTAGAAACTCTTATGAAGATTAAAATAAATGCTATTTATAAAATTATTGAAGAACACATGCTCTTAAATCCGTACCACCTTCCGGTGCACTTCTGGTGTAGTTTAATAAGCCCATTGCAACAAACACAATCCATCAAGGAAAAATACTTCATGGATTCATTGCTCCAGCTAGTTATTATTTTTGAGCTTCGTTAAACACATCTAACAATCAGGCCTCTCAGGCTCTCCTATGAAAATAGGTATAGGAAAGTGTTTTGTACTCCCAGGTGAAGAAAAAGACACCTTTGGTTACAATAGATCCATAAAATCAGGTTACCTTTCTTAAAAGTATCACTGCGGGTATATATGCATATGTTCAACTAACAAATATTATTTATTAAATGCTTTTGGTTACTTTGAAACTGCAGTTGTATGTAGTTATTCTCTCCTCATTGAGTTTTCATGTGAAATATTACAATAAGGAAAAAAAACAAATACAGAGTTTAC
The DNA here is from genome assembly GCA_004026585.1 of Noctilio leporinus. Lineage (NCBI taxonomy): Eukaryota > Metazoa > Chordata > Mammalia > Chiroptera > Noctilionidae > Noctilio > Noctilio leporinus. The sequence continues at coordinate 240,570 of PVIW01001203.1, forward strand.
ATTTTACCCCCATGATGAAAGTGTGAGTGATGAGAACACTCTTTTACAACTTTGTTGCATGTACATACTAAAGGAGTAAAATCACTAACAGACTCTTACTACTGACATTCCTTACTATTTTACTTTTACATCTGAAATACTAGGACATACTCTTATCTTGGTTGAGTGGAAAAATATGTACTTTATTATGTTTGAGATGTTTAAAGATAGTCAAAGAAATGTTGAAGAATTAAATTTTGAATTTTGTAAAAGCCTATACATTCGCTTGTTCTAAAATTACGAAAGTAAAAAATAAGGTAAACAATGAAAATTCTTTTTCTGGCCAGTTTCCATCTCTAGAAGAAACCACTATCTTTGGTTTATTTTGTTCAATGACAGAGACTCTACAATTTGAGTTTGTAGTCTAGTACATATCAACATAGAAAGAGATCAAGGGTCAAGTGTGTAGATTACCAATGGATTAACAATAAAAGTAGAGATACACTCACTTTATTAAAAAAATAAAGAATGATTTTAATGGGGGAAATAATAAAACCTATCAACTATGTAGATAGCAATTCCACACACAGATTTCCAGACCAGACCTGTTTGACCAGTTTGGTCTCAGAGTAGCTAAGGGAACCCAAGGAGAGGTACAACTCATATAAACAAATTACATAACCATTTGAAGTATAGACTTTCCAAAGATATAGCTCAGAAATTTAAAGGGCTGGCATATGAAAGTTGAAAAACGACGAAGGTAGGAGAGAGTTAAAGAGAAGAGAAGAGGGGGAGGAAACAAGTGTAATAATTACAGAGATTCATATTGAGAAATATAAGATGGTGAGTCTGTCATGCTTGAGTTTCTTTAATTCAATATTTACTATCCATATGACTTTGGGAAAACCTTCAATGTTTCCCTTTGTGAAATAGTAACTTCATTAAAAATGTTGTTCACATAATATACAAAGTGCCTGGCATATATGGTATATGGTCTCCCATGACAAACAATTTTATTTGTTATGACTATAACCAATAAGAAGATAATTTTCAATCTCTGTGGAATGGAGATTCTCTAGTTAAATGGAGATTCTCATGTAGCTCTCCTGTGTGATGGAGAAAAATCTGAAGACAATTTATTTTCTGTAAATTTGAAATAAGAAAATTCTTAGCTGCGCAACTCATAAAGAAGATATGGATACATCACTCAAAACTAGTCCAAGTTAAAGTTAAGTTAAACGACTTTTTAAGGACCACCAAAAATATCAAAATTAAAAATAGGCCACTGAACTTCAACAGAAAAATTTCACTGCAAAGGTGGTGCTATTTCCTTAACATCTCAGTGAGAGTGATTTTAAGTATTTTAACTCTGTCAAGATATTCTGATGAGGGCAAACTTTATAATTAGCAGACTCTAAATTTTAATTGTGGTCTTAGTCTTGTAGATCCATTGGGTGTCCCTCTTTCCTGGCCTAGCTTATTCAGTTAGCTAATAGTTTTCCACTTCTAAGGAAGAAGGCAAGTACTGCATCCTGGAAAAGTAGCACTGGCCACCAATGTTTCTTATACACAGGGTGCATGTGATAAAGTGGCAACATGTTAGTAAAATAAACAACATACCACAAAAGTGTTATATTTTGAAACCAATTCATTCTTATATGTAAATACATAAACACAGTCATTATTTTTTTCATTGTTCAAAAATGTTCCCATTTGCTGCAATAATAGATTTGATTTGACTTCGGCATCTTGAACACAATAATTAACTTTTCTTTATCCATGTACATCATAATGTTTTCAATCTTAGCTTTAACAGCCTCTTTATTGGAATGAGGTTGTTTATTAATTTCTCTCTCACAAATGCTGCACACATAATAAAGAATTTGCATCTGGTGAACTAGGTGGCCAGATTTACTTAGACCAAAATTCAGGAACGTTGACACTGAGAAATTCTTGCACCTTTTTGGTGTTACATACCGATGCACCATCTTGTTGGAAGATAAAATGATGTCTATTTGTGACTTGCTACATCCACTTCTCTCAAAACATCAAGGTAAACATCAGCAGTCACCTTCAAGCCTTGTGGGAAAAAATGGGGGGTTATGATACCTCCTTCATTGCTGACAACACCTAACACCATCACTGTAGCAGGAAATCTCATTTTCATGACTATTGGGACTTCATTCAGATTCTCACGGAGCCCCTTGTTGTTTCTTCTGTTGACTATTTGGTCCTGCTGAAAATTCTTTGCATCAGAGAAGAAAATCACAGGGTTTTTTTTTTTTTTTGCTGTTGTTGTTTTTTTGGGGGGGTCCATTTTGTTAGCAGTGTCCTTGCTTCTTCAAAGTGTCTTTCCTTTGCTTAAACTGGCTTCTTCTAAGAACATACAGTCTGTATCTGATATCTTCAGGAATAATCTTGCAAACTGTTGCACCTGGCATCTGCAGTTCTCTTGCTATGGAGTGCATTGACTTTCCCAGATCTTCATTGATGATTTCCTGGATTCTGTGCACGATATCTGGACTTGTGTGATCCTTGTGTACCTTATGCGTTTTCCTTGTTGGTGTGGCAACATCAGGATTAGCATCATACACCTTCTTCACATTTTCAACTGTATATAAAGGGATGTTATTGAAGTCCGCAGTTTCCTTAGCAGTTTGCCCTGCACGCAGTCCAGAAATTATGATTGCTTTAATATCGTACTTCTTTGACATGATGGTTGTTCTCAGAATTTACTTTACATCTGAAACAATGAAGTTATTTCATAACCTTAGAAGCATAGTTTTTCAAAACTAATAAGAAACACACGAAATAAGAAGAGGCAAAGTTATTGTTAACTTCTCGTGTGCACCCTGTAAGTCCTAATTTGTTGAGGTGTTTTAGGTTCTTTTTTGTTTTTTTAAAGATTTTATTTCATTATTTTAGAGAGAGGAGAAGGGAGAGAGGCAGAGAGGGAGAGAGACATCAATGTATGGTTGCCTTTCACCTACCTTCAGCTGGGGACCTGGCTGGAAACCTGGCTTGCAACCTGGTTATGTGCCCTGGCTGGGGAATCGAACCTGCGACCTTTGGGTTCGCAGGCCGGCGCCTTATCCACTGTGCTACCAGCCAGGGCTGTTTTAGGTTCTTAAGCAGTTTGGAGAAACAAGGCAGAGATAAATCTTATTAGGGGCACATTTGGCCACTCTTAATATGTCACTATATGGCCTAGGCTTTAGGCAACCATTAGCACTACTTGTCTCATGACTCAGTTGAGGCCTAGCCTATGTCTCCATGCAAAGCAAATACCATTAAATGGCTCAGTACTAAGCAAATACCATTCAATTAAATCCACTGGAAAGAAGTTTATTCAGTCAAGATGGGAATTGCAGTACAAATTTCATAGACTGTGATTAAATTAAACCATTAGTCATAGCCTCAACAGCTGTATGAGAGACCAAGCTAACTCTTTAGGCTTTTGTAAATTGAGTAAATTCCCTTGTAAATATACAAGGTGACATGCATGTCACCTTACATGTTTTAATCTTGGTTTCCTGAAACTTAAAGTATGTAATATATTCTACCTTACACAGAATTACAGACTGATCACTGTCAAATGGCTACAAATTTCTAAATTAATAATTATATAATTTATGAATGCACATAGCAACCTTCTTTCTAATGTTTTTCTTTCTTCCCCTGAATTAAGTTAAAGTTGACGCAGACATCATCAGTAGGAAGATAATAATGGTCAATATATAGCTTGGGACTCAATCAGTTTCAGAAGTATTTCAGAGAAATGTACATTGCGCCTACATGTATACCTCTAGTTTTTAATACTATCAGATATTTGTTGGTAAATCCAGTATTACAAACTTCCGTTAAGAAGCTGCTCATATTTTAATTGTGCCAAACAATGAAAACAGAATATTTAAATGTAATACATTTTTAAAAATAATACATCTATTAGATGAAAATTTTCCCCCATAAACTTAGACATGTAAAGATGATATTGGCCCTGGAATATAATTTTTGAACTCTTAAATTTGCACTCTTATTTGCTGTGACCCCTCTACATCTCAGCTATACAGAGAGTTAGAGACAGTGTTACCCTAGACTGAACATAACAGGTGGTGTTTAGACACATGAAAGCCTGTCTTAGTCACCTCTTCACTTCCTCCTACCTGAGATTTAAGGCAGCTGCCCCACTCCAGCAATGATTTTGCACTCACAGAAGTACCTTCAATTTGTAAGAATGAAGAGATCTGCTTTACTTCATAAAGAAAATTACAGAGAACGAGGCGAAGAAATTGCACTCCATAGTGCCTTTGTATAGTGACATCTGCTGGGCTGTAGCCCACAGCGATTTTTAAACAAGTACCTGCTCGCCTTCTAGGGGTAGAAGCTCATTTTTCCGGCTGTTCCAGTATGTAGTTCACTGTGGTCTGGAGAAATTGTCAGTTAAACATCAAAGTCAGTTCCAGAGTTTTAACAAGTACACCTGAAAATAGATCTAGAAATATACTCCTGATGTCTAGATTTGTAAACCTCTATCTGTTGGCATATTTCAGAACAGCCTTCCTCCACAAAATTGTGAAGTAATTTCTTGTAACTATGTTCTGGGAGTATCCTGGAGGGACAGGTACTGGGAGCGAGCCAGTGAGGGAAGGTCACCAGATTTACTGCTTTCCGTACTTTAAGAAAACGCAATGGAAAACAATAGCCATTAAAAAAAGGATAAACTTCCGTGAAGGGACTGTTGGTTTAATGACGACGGATTTTAGAAATTTGCACGACTCATGCTCTTTTAAAGCCGCGCCTCTTTGCCTTCAAAGGATGCAGCCACCCTTTTCTGGAAAAAAAGAAAAAGGCTACTTGACACTTCAATATTTATGACTGTGTGCCTTCCCAGGGTTGCCGGTAACAAACAAAAACCTGGGAGCACCCGCTGTTTAGTTGCTTATTCCACGCCGGGCTGCGAAGGAGCGGAGTTGCTCTGCTGGTTCCCCAGCCAGCGGCAGCGCATTCCGGCCTCTCCCGGCGGCGGCGGGTTCTGCCGGCCGCCCCGCCCCGCCCTCGCGGCTCCCAGCCACCCTCCCGCGGGCGCGCCCTGGGTGGGGCCTGGCGGCCGGCGGAGCTGCGGCCGGGAGCGCTGGGCTGCCGGTGGGAGTCTGCTGGGCGGCGCGCCGGGGCCGCGGGAGCCGCGCGCCGCGTCGCTGTAACCGGACACCGAGCGCTCGCCCCCCCCTACGCCCGGCCCGGCCAGTTTCCATTCACTCCGAGGTGCCTGATTGAGCGGTGCGGAGGGCTCCGGTGCCGCAGCCCCGCAACGCTGAGGATTCCTTTACAAAGAAACTCAGAGGACCGGGGAGAAAGAATTTCACTACCGGGACGCTCTAGAAATTAAGGTCTTCTGGGGAAAGGGCTGGAAACACAGGCGGAGCCAGCCCGGTAGCAAATTGATTTTCCCGTGCTGGTCTCTTCCCACCTCGGTAAGCTGCGTTCCTTATTTCCAGCATTACGGAGCTAGCAGAACACAACTTTCGGGGCTGTGTATCGACTTTTCGCACGTCGCTGTGCTCAAATCTACACGTTTTCTTAAGAGCACATGCAGTTTGTCAGGGAACTGTTTCCCTTGCTGAGAGCCCGGCTGGAGTTGTTTCTTTAGGCTGTGACACCTGCGGAGAGTTAAAGTTGAGTATTTCAGTGACTTCTGAGGCAGAATTGCTGAAAGGACATAAAAGAGCCTTTTTCTTTCATGTTATTGGTGTTTCTATCAGAAATGAAAATAACAACCAGCCTAAGTGAGTTAAAGGGAAGGAATGATAAAATGGGGGGGCGGGGGGGGGCGGGAGGTGAGGCATGTGTAAGACACTTGGCTCGAGTCACTTTTCTCTAGGTAGGCTTGTAATCACTTCGTGCAGTGTAGTCCTTTCACTCGACCTGCCAATTCGTCTCTTATTTTTATTATTCATTATTATTATTATTATTATTATTATTTTGCAATTTGTGGCATATGTCCTTTTGGGGAGACATACCAGATAAAATACTGATGATAGCGATATGTAAAAGGGTATGAATATCTTCAGCCTCTTTAATAAAGAGACAAAGGTTAGGCATGATTATGGCTTTGTACCAGGGAGCAAATTACTAAGGGAAAGTCACTCCATAAAATTAATTTTCTTTTACATTAATTTAGGGATGACAGGGTGAAGAGGTTGTGGAAGCAGGAAGAAACTGTTTCTTTTGAAAATGACCAACACAAACATCTCTAGGGTTTCCTCCATCTGTGATAAAAGAGGCACACACAATTTTGTTTCTAACTCTCATGACATGCCACCTAGGAAATCAACTTACAATTTTTGTTTAAAGTGGCATGTTGAGTTTACTTGTGATTTTTCTTCTGTATTAAATTAGTTACAATGTTAGTGACGTTTTTTGAGTGAATAAAATTAGTGATAAGATTTTAATTTAAAAAGCCACATAATAGTGAAGATCAGAATTGCTGTACCCTATAAAAATTAATGTCTAGATTAAATTGTGTCATGTCATTTTTGTGTATAATTATACTAGGCTCAAAATGATGGGACATTTGTTATGGTCCTGAGTTTATTTTACATGTGGGCACTGGAGCTCTTATAGATCTGTAGTTACCTATTACCTGATCTCCCTTGGTATTCAGACATCAGTTAATAGCATGTATTAATTTTATAGCTACAGTTTCACGCAGTCCTTGTCTCTCTGATTTATCTTTTGGAATTTTGACAGCCACTTTCTGGTTGATTTATTTTAAATACGTATTGAGGGATACATGGTTCATTGGATTGCTCACCACTAGGTCACTTATATGAATTTGGCCCCAGTCCATGGTTACCTCATCTGCATCATTTAACAGCTGCATGGTCATCCGTATATATTGGCTGGTAACTGTTTAAGTGATTTTAGTCATCAGGAAATTGAGCACATGTAAATTTATGTATAGAAACACTGTTTTAAAGATGATTACTCCAAAAGAGTTAATGCTGTGGAACCTACATCAGTGTTCATGTAGGGCTTCTGTACTACTACTGTATTTGTGGCAGAAAGGGATATTGTCATCCAATACCTATGAGTACTGTTCTCACATCATTTAAATATAATGTGATTTTTTTTTAGAGAAATCAAGTTTAAATAGTGGGTTTTCCTTTGGGAATCAATAACTTTTCCCTGGTTACTTTGTTCTGCTTTAATATTAGCATTATGCTTTGGAGGATGAAATAGCTTCTATTTTGCGAACACCTCCAGACCAAATCACTTGAATCCAAATCTTCACATCAAACAAGCGAAGTCACAGCACCTCCTACAGTTTGCAGAGCTATGAAAGTTCAGAAATGTCTCGTAAATAGGGAGCTCTGTCTAGATTGCTGATTTTGTTTGTGTGGGTGTGGTTGTCCTTCTAAAATGTGAAATGAAATATAAGAAACTTCTCTTTTTTAAAGGTATCCCTGGGACAGTAACTCAAAAATCTGAAGAAATGGCATTCCAGGCAATGTGCATGTTGGTTGGAGTATTTGTTTGTTCTGTCTGTGTAAAAGGATCTTCTCAGCCCCAAGCAAGAGTGTATTTAACATTTAATGGTAAGAAAGTTGATACATACTATGGGAGAATATTATTTACTTTCTTATTCAGATTCAAAAATTGAAGATAGTCAAGTATTATTGAGTATTCATTAATTTAAAAAATGTTGACAGGACTGATTTTCAGATGACATGGCTTTGTAAAATTAGTGGTTAATAGACAAAAGCCCTTTATTGAATTGGTTTATGAAAATGCTTGAAGTATATTCTGCTTCTTTTAAAGTTTCTTCTGTGTTTGCATGTATATACTTGTGTTTGTCTGGGGGAGGTGTCCAGATGAAAGACTAAAAGCCTGAGATCTTTGATCTTAATATTCACCTGGTTTGGTTGAGAAACACCTTTGTGCTAATCCTCATCAGCAGAAGAGCTATGCAGGTGTAATTACTGAAAAATTTTCCTAACATATTTTGAATATTAATCTAGAATCTGGTCTTTTCATATAATGATATTTCTTCTACTTTCCCAAGGACTTCCTGGGGTTGGCAAAATCTAATTAATTGAAAATGAACTAAATGAATAGTTCAAAATGTGCTTTTGATGGCTGGTGTGTATAAATGTTTTCAGAAGCTTAGGGAAATGGGTTTGATTTCACATTATCTCAAGCATGTAAGTTATAAGGTCTTCTGAAGGAATGGTTTGCCAAATGTATGCACAAGCTTTAAAGTATATATGTATATATTTCAAAGGAATTACATATGGATGATTTCAGTGAGTCACATAACCCATACTAATTGGACAGATGGAATAAGAAATGGAGAAGAAGATCATCCTGCCAGTCAGGGATGGATGGATATATATAATTTTACTTCTTTCAAGTCTGTCTCTGCATAAACCCTAGTGTCATTGGACATAGTTTTACTTTCATTTGGAAAAAATAAAACAAAAAACCTCTAAACCTTCTGTAGCAGGATGTCTTTGAAACTGTTATCTTGAACTTCAAATAGCAGTATGACTAACCCTTATCAGTCAAAAGCCTCCCTCCCTCCTTCCTTTTCTCTCTCCTTCCCTCCCTCCTTCTGTTTCTCCCTTTCTCTCTACCCCCTTCCCTCCCTTCCTTCCTTCCTTCTTTCCTTTCCTTCCTTTCACTTCTTTCCTTCCTTTCTTCTTTTCCTTTTTTCCTTCCTCCTCCCTCCCTCCATTTCTCCCTCCCTCCCTCCATTTCTCCCTCCCTCCCTCCCTTCCTCCCTCCCTCCCTCCCTTCCTCCCTTCCTTCCTTTCTTGTCACCAAGTACTTTATCCAAGGTCATGATAAGCTCTGGAGGAGACTTCCTTAGAATTTAGAGCATGTGAGCTTCTAATTGCTTCCTTAGCTTCTAAGCCAGGCATTACCCTTGAAACCCATGGATACCTAGTTAAGTTGTGAAGAAAATCGATCCTTTGAAGTGTCCTTTTTTAAAATTAGTGAGCATCTCACAGTCTGCTTACACCTTTCCTCCTAAGTTGAGAACTATGAAATATCTAAAGAAAGACATTATGGAGCCATACTATTTTCCCCGTTTTCTCTATTTCTCTCAAATATAGGAAAATGGATTGTTCTCATAGATTAGGTCTTTAAACCTGATCTCTCTGTTACATGAAAGTTAACCAGTGGATAAGGCGTGGCCTGTGGACCCAAAGGTCGCTGGTTTGATTCCCAGCCAGGGCAACATAACCAGGTTGCAAGCCAGGTCTCCTGGTCTGTGGATGGAGGCAGGTGAAAGGCAACCATACATTGATGTTTCTCTCCCTCTCTTCCCCTCTCTCTAAAAATAATAAATAAAAATCTTAAAAAAAAAGTTAACCAAACTTTATAAAAAAGATTTTATTTATTATTTTTAGTGAGAGGGGAAGCGGGAAAAGAAAGTGAGAGAAGCATCAGTGTATGGTTGCCTTTCACCTGTCTCCAGCTATGGATCTGGCTGGGGACCTGGCTTGCAACCCAGGTAGGTGCCCTGGCTGGGGAATCGAACCAGCAACTCTTGGGTTCACAGGCTGGTGTTCAATCCCCTGAGCCACACCAGCTAGGGCCATTAACCAAACTTTTTAAAACCTAAACTTAATCCAATATAGGTGTATACTAAAAACATGTATGTCACCAGAGATAGTTCATCAAGTCTTTTAGACCATTGCAATTTGTCATTTAAACAAGTTCTGTGACATAATCTTTTCAATGCTATGTAGGACAGTGACTGCTGTGTATAGGGTAACTAGAAGTTATGATGGGCTTTTCAAAATACTGCATCTCTAATATTTTAAGTGCTCTAAACTCAAAACAGATTCTTGCAAAATAAGACTTACCTTAATTTATAACATATGTAGAATAAAGTATGGTAAAATAAGTGACTGATCTGAATGTATTATAATTTCTGAAATTTTATTCTTCCTGGGTCTTAATAAAAAATAATCAGACAGATAAAATATCACTTAATTTAGAAACTATTTTAAAGAGATTTATCAATAGGAAAAACACTTTGGAAAATTCCATAATTTCTGTACAAAATAATCTCCTAAAATAAACTATATATTAGGTAAAGTATCATAGGAAATGTACTTTTGACAAAGCCAACTGTTAACATGTTTAAATAATCATGAACTTATAGTCATTTTCTTAATAATTTTCTAGTATCCTTGCTGTAGGTACCTGTTCCAAATTTCTTATTATTTAAGATTTCTCATTGATTTTATGGTGGCTTATCTGATTATTACAATGAGTAGAATACTTAATTTCTAAAATTGTTTAATCTTGACATCAAAATATAGAATTTTGTATAGGGTTGACATATACAGGTGAGGCTGTAGATTTACAGTTGTTCACATGGAAAATAAAACAATAATTAATAAATAATAATAAAAGAATGAACTCATTTTGTGCACTCACAACTGTAAACCTACTTTTGCCCCATCCTGTAGATGAATATATATTAAATACATATGGATATATACTTTCATTTATTTCATATTTCAAAATTTATATAACTACTTCACAACCAAAAATCAAAACTTAGAAGATGCTTTTGAGGAAATATTTAAAATTTCAAGTTAGGTAGAGGTATTTCCATCTTTATAGTTTCTCCTGGCTCTTTTGTCTTGAAACCATCACTGTAACTTGGCCCTCTGTCTGCCTCCTTCTGGAGGAAACTTTAGGAGCATCTTCTGTCTTATTGACAGTCAAATTAAGAATCACAGTTGATAATGACCAGAGAGGTGGGGGTAGAAAGGGACAAAGAAGGGGAACAGTTTAGTCAAGGAACTAGTATAAACGACCCATGGACATGGACAACATGTGGGATTGACCGTGGGTGAGATGATGCAGTGCTGGGGCAGGGTGGGACAATGGGGGAAAAATGGGACAAATGTAATACAACATCAATAAATTAATTTGAAAGAAAAGAATTGATTTAACGGTATGTGAAGCAAAAGATCCTTTCTCCCATCCAGGTTCCATTCCTTCTTCTGGTGGTGGAATGATACACTGCTAACATTTAAGAAATGATTTACAGATTTGCCATCTCTCTTGATTGAGTGCAAGGTCACCCAGATGGTCATCAGTCCTATGGGGGAATGTACTTCAGATCTTATTAATTAGTAACATTTGTGCTAGTTAAATCTTGCATGTTAAGAGAACTGATTCCTCAAAATTTTACGTTTTTAATTTTTAAACCTTTTTATTAATTTTTAAAAAGATTTTATTTATTATTTTTAGACAGAGGGGAAGGAAGAGAGGCAGAGAGAGAGACATCAATGTATGGTTGCCTTTCACCTGCCTCCAGCTGTGGACCTGACTGGAGACCCGGCTTGCAACCTGGTTATGTGCCCTGGCTGGGGAATCAAACCAGTGATCGTTGGGTTCACAGGCCAGTGCGTTATCCACTGTGCCACCAGCCAGGGCTCTACATTTAAAATTTTTATCAATATCATTTTATGCCAAATGGCTTTGCAAATGAAAATAAAGTTTATGCAGATGTTTTTAAGTTGAATTTTTATTGAAAACAAATTCAAAAGTTTAGCAGGTTTATATTTCATAGAATTATTGCCACTGTATTCTATATCTATGGAATCTATAAAGATCATATTAGAAAGGCAAGGATAGAGATGAGCAAGAGATTAAAATTGTTTAGCTTGCTAATATACAAGGGGAAGCATGCACTTATCCAGTAGAGATTTTAGATGTACTATTTTGTGAAATCAGTAGTAAATAACAAAATAATTTGGTGAAAGGAATCATTTGCATGCAATTTTAATAAAAGATTTTGAGCTCCAGAAAAATGAAAATACTGTCTACATTTGAATAGATGTGATTACTGAGTTAGAGGTATTTAATATTGTTTCCACTTAAAAATTGGAAAAATCCTTATAATATGATGACTTACAGCTAACAATTTGTATTGTGAACTTAAGATACTCAAATGACTGACATTATTCCTATTATCTTTTTCTAATTATGTCTGTAGGATCTGTAGTAATGTTCTTAAGTTTATTTCTGATTTGATAACATGTGTTTCTTTATGTTCTGACTGGTCTGCATAGAGATCAATTTTTAAAAATTTTATTGGTCTCTTTAAATAATCAACTTTTGTTTTTTTTCTATTATTTTTCTGTTTAACATTTCCTCGATTTATGTTCCAAAATTTAATTATCTTATTTCTTCTTGCTTTATATATTATTTGCTCTTTTCTAAGTTCTTATTACGGAACTTAAATCAGGGATATAAGGTTTATTTAAAAATATAACCACCTGGCTGATAGCACAGCAGGTAAGGTGCTAGCCTGCAAACCCAAAGGTCGCTGGTTCAATTCCCCAGGCAGGGCATATGACCAGGTTGCAAGCCAGGTCTCCAGCCAGGTCCATAGCTGGAGGCAGGTGAAAGGCAACCATACACTGATGTTTCTCTCCCTCTCTGTCTCTCTCTTTTCCTCTCTCTCTCTGGAAATAATAAATAATATATTTTTAAAAATAATAAAAATATATAACCAGTTATGCAGTTATGCTATAAATTTCCCTTGAAATACAGCTTTTGCAGTGTCCCATATATTTTGATAAAATGCATTTTGATATGTTTACTAATTCCTTCACTGTGTTTTCTCTTATTCATGAGTTATTTAGAAATATTTTGTATAATTTACAAATATTTGGGTATTTTATATACATTTGCGTTATAGATATCTGGTTTAATTTCTTGTTGTCAAAGAACATAATGTACTTCCAGTTTTTAAAAATCTATTTATAATTGTTTTATAACAGAAAATATAGTCTTTATAAAAATAATGTGTATTCTGTTCTGCTGCATAGTATTCTATTACTACCAATTAGGTTCATTCAGTTGATGGTTTATTATGTTCCCTATATCCTTACTGATTTTTGGTCTACATGTTCTTTTAAGTACTGACAGAAGTGGAACTCTCCAGCTATAATTATGGATTTGTCTGTTTTTCTTTTCAGTTCCATCAGTTTATGCTTCATGTTTTTGAATTTTTGTTATTAGGTACTGACATATTTAGGAGTATTATGTCTCTTAATGAATTACCCTTTTTTCAATTATGAAATATCCCTGATTATTCCCTGTAATAATTCTTATTCTGAAATGTATTTTTGTATGTGTGTAACATTTTTATATTTTTTATGTAATGAAAAATAACAAAATTTTAGTTATAATAAAATTGGGGAAATGTTTATCATGATTCCACTGACCTCTACACATTTTTAAATGAAAATATTAGGAAATATATTTAAATGGATTTATTCTTGATATGCATAAGTGTATGAATGTTTGATTGGCAAAGTTGTATAGTAAGAACAGCTAAATATCAGGGTTTTTAATCTTTGATTATTCAATAATTAATTCTGAAAGTTTTTCAGGACCTCAGTTTCCTGACCAGTTAAAAAATTGTACAATATTATTTCTAACACCTCTTGCTAATTACCCTATAACACTCTTAGTTTTGATTTTAAAATATTTTCTCCTTTGAGAAAGTCTTTTAGAATAATCTCTTTAATGCTTTCAAGAACATTTTGTATAAATAACCTGTGCACAAAAAGAGCAAAACTAAACAAACAATTTTGAAAATTTCAGATGTTTTAGAGTCATATAAAACTGGTTTAAGTCATGATTACTACTTTTTAGGTATGCAACATTGAAGTAATGAATATTCCAATGCAGGCTTTTATTATCTGTAAAATGGGAATAACACATATTTCATATAACGTTTACAAAAATTAAATGATAAATTTGTAAAATGTGTTGGGGGATATATAGAATGCACTCCAATACAGTACAATACACAAGCCTGCATTAGGGTTGGAATTTGTAAATTCCTTTAGGGCAGGTATATGGTCTTTATTTGTACTATAATTACTTCCCCTCCACATAGCATAGTGGCTGAAATAATGCTCAATAAATGTTGAATTAGCATAAATTTTGATATCCCTTACCATTATACCTCCCCAACTAGTAGATCCTTGGTACATTGCAGCCACCCATTAGTGAATTTTGAATAGTTTAGAACAATGACAAATAGCAGGTAGAGAACAGTAGATACCCATTTCATCATTATAGCACTAAAATATACAAAACAGAGCAATTTTTGAAGGCTATTATTTTAAGATTTTTATTTATTATTTTTAGAGAGAGGGGAAGGGATTTTAATTTATTTTTAGAGAGAGGCAGAGAGAGAGAGAGATACATCAATGTATGGTTGCCTTTGACCTGCCTCCAGCTATGGACCTGGCTGGAGACCTGGCTTGCAACCTAGGAAGACTATTTTTTAAAAGTCCATTTTTTAAAGATAAGCTTGAACTTAATAACAACCTGGTCTTTTTGGTTGACTTCTAATTATTTTCATGGCAGAATAGGTGGTTTGAAATTGGAGCATTTAAGAGTACCATAAAACCTTAGGAAGGGAGGCATGTAGAATAATTTCTGTAGCATGAAATGAAATTTATCTGTGTAAATGTAGCCATAGAAATATATAAGTGAAATACAACTATATTCATATAAATACCTATATTATATATATTCATATAAATATAGGTCATATATTACAATTAAAGCAATAACTTAAATATGGTATATCAGATTATTTTTCATACTTTTGATGAGTAAATTAAAACTTATTCAGGAATATTTGCAGGAATACTTTGCATGGAAAGAAATAAAGAGACCTTAAATTCAATACTTTAAGATTTAATAATTGTATTTGTTAATGTTATATAAAATAACGGTATTTATTATTGCCACTGAAATAACAAAATTCCTTTTTTAGTGCTTTAAGATTGGATATTAACTGCATTTCAGAAGTTAACTCATCCAAAATGCACAGTAGCTCCGCTTCTATTACCAAGGAAGCAATCATTCAGTCATGGATGTTTATCTTTTTGTCTTTCTAGTACAGACCTCTGGGTTATCAGGCATTACTTTTTAAAAAATCCTTGCCCAAAGATATATTCTTTTTTCTTAAATGATTGTAGAGAGAGAGGAGAAAGAGAGACAGATAGACAGACAAACGTGTGAGAGAGAAACATGCATCAGTTGCCTCCCACAAGTGCCCCAACTGGGGATCGAACCGACAACTTTTGGCATATGGAACAATGCTCCAGCCAACTGAACCACCCGGCCAGGGCTTAGACATTACATTTTAATGCAATCCTGATGAATACTGGAATATCATTTTTATGTTTTTAGGTCCAGAAAGGTAATATCTTGAAATAAAGTAGGCTAAAACTAAGGAACATTCAGTATCTCATAGCTTCAAAAAGCCTGAATAGATTATTTTTCTGTGTTGGCAGCAGTCTGACTCTACTTCAGTTTTTCTTTTGGCTCAAACTCTTATGAGTTATTAAGATACCAATGGAAATATTTTAATGCATTTATTTAGCTTTGAAAGCTCAAAAATAGATTCATTGATAGTCAAATGCATGGCAGAAAGTCAATTGTTAGTCTTATTAATTCTTTGCTTGTGTTCATTAAAACAGTAAAGATGTCCTACTACTAAACTGTTCCTCACCCCATTGAAGCCTATAAATAATTGTCTAAAACGCCAAAAGAAAATGACAAAAGACTGACATTTCATAAAGATTTCTGCTGTTTGGATACATTTTTCCTTAGCTTATTATATTGGCCAATTTTCCAGCCCAAGTTTGAATTTTACATTTACATATGCATGACAGTGTTTTAAAAACATAAAAATGTCACTGTGAGTTGTATTGGGCAACAAGTATTTTAAGTGTAGACTCAAGGCTTCCATAGGATTATCAGTTCTTTAAATTGCTTACTTTGTGATTCTTTTTACCTCTTTCAATGCTGAATTTTTATTAATAAAGTTGTAAAAAGTCTCCAGGTCATTGGTAGTATATAAGTGAAAGAGGATGGGATTTTACAAAACATATTTTATCTTGTAATATTGGCTTCATTTGACAAGAAGCTTAGTTAAATAAACAACAAATAAAAGGCCCCTGTGAACTAGTGAGCTAACCCCAAAAGCTGATGGATTGTTATTAGACAATAAACTCAAAATAATAAATTCCCTCTTTATGAACTCTGGTAGATTTAACCTTTCAAAGCACATTTGTTGAAAACAATTTGTCTTACGGTTGCCCAAGAGATAAAAATACAGACGATTGTTCCTGATTTCTCCATTAATCTTGGGAGAATGCTCACTCTGATTGTATTGAATCTTCTGAAATATTTAGTGCTTGGGAAAACTTGTGTTACTGCAGTTTCTTTTAAACCCCCTTCTGATGGTCTCACTTAAATGCCAATTAAACATCTTAAATAGTACCTGCATGTTTTGATAAACCCAAACTCAATAAGGGGTACTATGTAAATAAGAAGCTCACTGCATTTTTCATCCATGAGAGTGTCATTGAAATCAGGAAGGAACTGATGAATGGCATTGCTGGACCATAAAGAATCTTAAGTAAAGTAGCACTGAATTTGATGTAAATAGCAAATTAAAACTGTGATCCTGATTGATGTTTCCCTCTTTCTCTCTCCCTTTCCCTCTCTAAAAATAAATTAAAAAAACAAAAAAACAAAAAACTATTATCAAATGCCATGGGGCTAGAGGATGAGAAGAAATTGCCAAGGAATTTCATATGTCTATTTGTCCCTGTAATGTTTATTATATAGTACTCTCGCAGTCAAAGTAAAACACGATCCCTTTGATAGCTTTAAATTGAAGGAGGGCAGTTTTTAAGTAGTGCAAAGAAAGTCTCTTGGAAAATATTAGAGTAGACTGTGTTACAATGATGTGCTGTGGGTGTTGGTTTCTAAAGATCTTTAGAAAAAGGTTAGGAACCCCATCATAAAAAAGTAATTCTTGTAATTCTTGCCCTAGGTGAAGTTTCTCATTCTAATTAGCTTGTGATGCCAGAAGATGATGTTAAGCTAAAAGCACAAGGTTCCTTTAATTGGGAACAGAAAAGGGATGCTTCAGCAATTTGAAATCAGCAGAGTGAGCTTATGTGCTGTGTTTTCTCAGCCATCCAACCAAAACCATTTCATGACAAAAAATGTGTCCTATCCATGATTATTCATAAATATGTGTAAACATTTAGGATTAAACTTTTTGTCAAGTGGATATAGTTTTGGTGATGCTAGATACCTTATTTTAAATCTGTTCCTGTGTTGATCAAACCATATGCGGTTCATGTAGGAGAAGAAAAAGAAGATGTTACAAATGTTAATTAATCTAATTTAATTCTCAGATAGCATTGTTTGGCTCCATAAATGAAGATACAAAGAAAGTAACTCTGAGTTCATGGGGATGCCAAGCGCCATGATTAAAACAGTCAGACAGCAGAGCTGGAGCCGTGTGTGTAAACGTGGCTGGAACAAGTTCTAAGGGCCACAAAAGTCATCAATGAAAAAGAAAAGAGAACATTTTCTCAGGAAGGCATTCCCTGTACTCATTTGATCATGTTAAAGTTGTCACAGTAGGCTTTTGCTTTTCTTTGAAAACATCAAGCCTTCCTGAAAATGAAGGAAATAAAATTCACTCTCTGCAGCATCCCTAAGTCCCCCTTCAATTTTGTATTCATCAAGGTGAGGAGGAAGGAGTTTTCCCTCTGGAACATGTGTATTTAGTTGCTGCAGGGAAGCTCTCTCTCCATTTGGCTATGGGAGCATCTAACCTCAAAGGGTAACTATAGAAAAATTCATTAGCCTCTTTTCTTTCTTCCATGCAGATTTATCAGGGTGTGTTTCCATGAATTCAATATAGTCTACACTTTCTCTGACAAGAAAAATAAAACAATTCAAGTGTTTTTTTAATTGTTACCATTGTAGCATCAACTAAGTATATCCTCAGACACACTCTATTTTTCCATTTCCTAAATACCTTTTCTATAAGGAGTAAAAATAAAAACTATCATTTTTTTTTTGTTTTAGTTTCATTACTATCAATAAAAGTATCGAGAAAAAGAGCTGCAAGCTTTGAGCAAATTCCAGCACCCCTTAGCTTCTCCATTTTCGGTTGTGTCATTGAAGGCCTCTGTTGTTAGCGAAAACAAATTTAAAAGCAGGGAACAGAGCATGAGTTGGCAAGAAAGACACAACCAAGGCAGAGCCCAGTGCTAAGCCCTGTGCTATTTTAGGGCAGCACTAACCATGAAACAATGTGCTGAGCTGTAAAAGGTGGCATGTGTATTCCACATTTCCAAGGTGCATGCTTTTCAAAACCCAGTCATCTCAACCCTTCATCATTCAGTGAAAATTAAATGCTTTTGGGCACTCAATAGTCATGTTACTTCTACAGAGTGCACTTTACTTTTGGAAAAAGTAAATCTCATTTAATACAGATTGCCAATGAAGTAGGTAGGCATGGAAGTCCACCGAGGATAAATATCTTGATGGTGGCAGACACAAGACTAGAAGAAGGAAACAGAAAAAACAAAGAGGAAAGTGAATTATGAACTGTGCTTGTAGGGAATAAGAGTCCTTCCAAAAATGCACATTATACTATCTGCAGAAATGCTAGGCCATTAACATGAATATTAACAAATTTGTTTTCCAAAGTATACGTGACCGTGTGACTTAAATGTACCTCAAGTTTTAAATTACTTGTTTTTAGCAATAATTTATGGGTTATTACATGTCTAACTTGAACTATATTTAAAACTACATTAGAAAATGCCTTTAAATTATCTTTGAAAAAATTCAGGTAATACATATATACCAAAAGTTTTTATTTGTGTTTGTAGCTAATTCATGTAAATTAATGAACATACTGTCTTTTTGTCTTGCCTTTCCCAAGTGACTGCTCTTGTAATTAAGTTTTTCATTTGATGTGGAATATATATCAGGATCTCTTGTTCACTTTGTTTATCCTTAAAGTATTCTAATCTGCTCATTTATGTATTGCCTTAGAGGAAATGACTGTTAAAATAATCTTATACTCGAATTTGAAGTAATGTCAGTAAAAGTGCCTAATATTCTTGCCTTTCTCAACTTTACAACCTCTCAGCATTTGAGATAATTGATAATAAAAGTATGAAATATTCTACCTAGTTAATTTCTAAATTATCACCTCCTTGAATCTATTTTCTTATAAAAAATGAGCAAGTGCTGGATGGTGATTATAAGATTGCTTATATTTAATTTTATATATGGTGAAATGGCTAATGTCGGTCTCTAGTCTATATGGAATTAATAAACAAAGGAGGCAAAGCAATATAGTTTTATAGTAGATAATTGCATTTCCTTAAGCAGAGGGTTAGACTGCTGATCTCACAAAAAAGAAATCCTTGAGCCTCCGTAGGAGTTATAGCACTACACATACATACACACACACTATGAGTAAGATCCATTATATTTCAATATGATTTCAGTCTCTCCTAAGGGTACAATGTCTTATACAAACTCATATAACAAAAAGTGAGAAGTCAGGAATAAAGCTATTGTGCTTATTATGATATTACATTTTCTTTAAACTTTCAAAGACCATAAGTTTATAATGATATAATGATTACCTTCACAAACACTTTAGTACTTAAAATGTTACTGTAGCACTTGATGCACAGTAAATAGCTTGGAGTGAACACAAAACCCTGATGGTGTAATATATCTGAACCTTGCCTCCCTCCCATTACCGATGACTCGTAACAGTGAGAACAAAATGATTTGCTGAATAACAACTGGCCAGAAATAGGTAATCCATTCTTAGTATAGATAACAGGAACAAAAATGCCGTGAATAATATATTAAAAAATCATGAATAAATAGCTAAATTTATTTGACTACACTTGTTTCATTTATAGCCAGTGAAGTCTTGCAACCCAAGTTGCCACTGTTAACTATAGTTAACATCAATTGAAAGTCCCAATTATAGTATGTGAAACCATCTTTTATTACATGCTTGCTTTCTGAAATCTTCATTTCATAAAATTTAGATTAGAAAAGTCTTTTTCTCTTTTGTAAATATACATACACAACTCTGTATAAACTGTGTGATATGCACCAAGGTGACATTTTATTCATTACTGATGCTGAAATTGGATAACACAATATGTTGGAAGATTTTAAGACAGCCCTCACAAAATTAGAAACAGTAAAGGGAGTCTGGCATAGTAGTGTATGTGGCCATAGCGTCTTCTAAATGATAAAGGCTATTCCATGTAAAAACACGATTCCAACAGAACTGTAATTCTTTTTTAAATTAATTTATTATTCTATTATAGTTGTGCCATTTCCCCCACTTTGCCCTTCCCTTGTACCACCCACCCAATCCCATCTCTCAACAGTCAGTCCCCACCCCATTGTCCATGTCCAGGGATCATTTATTATGTGTACTAGCTCCTTGACTAAACCCTTCCTTTTCTTTCTTCCTTCTCCCCCTCCCCACTCCTCTCTAGTCACTGTCAGTCTGTTCCTTGTTTCCAGGCTTCTGGTTCTGTTCTGCTTGTTTCTTTGTTTTGTTCATTAGTTTCCTGTATTAGGTGAGATCATAACAGTATTTGTCTTTCACTGACTGGCTTATTTCACTAAACATAATACTGTGCAGTTCCATCTATGTTGTCGGAAAAGGTAGGAGTTCCTTCTTTCTGCTATGTAGTATTCCATTGTGTAAATGTACCAGTTTTTTTAATCCATTCTTCCAGTGATGGGTACTTAGGCTGTTTCCAGCATTTGGCTATTATAAACAATGCTATGAACATATGGTTGCATAGGTTCTTCTGAATTGATGTTTCAAAATTCAATGGGTACAACCTTAGCAAGGGAATTGCTGGGTCAAAAGGCTGTTACTTTTTTTTTTTTTTTTTTTTTTTTAGGAAATTCCATACTGTTTTCCATAGTGGCTGCACCAGTCTGCATTCCTCCCGACAGTACATGAGGGATGAGGGTTCCCTTTTCTCCACATCCTCACCAGTGTGAGGTGGTATCTCATTGTGGTTTTAATTTGCATCTTTCTGATAGTGATGTTGAGCATTTTTTCATGTCTATGGGCCCTCTCTATGTCCTCCTTGGAGAAGTGTCTGTTTAGGTCCTTTGCCCATTTTTAAATTGAGTTGTCTGTGTTTCTGGTGTTGAGTTGAATAGTTTTTATATATTTTGGAGATCAAACCCTTATCTGAGGTATCATTGGCAAATATGGTTGCTTCCCTTTTCATTTTGCTGTTTTCTTTAGCTGAGTAGAAACTTTTTAGTTTGATGTAGTCCCATTTGTTTGTCTTTGAGAATGTTCCGTATACATTTGAAAAGGATGTGTATTTTGCTTCCTTAGGGTGAAAATTTCTGTATATATTAATTAAGTTTATTTGATCTAGAGTGTTGTTCAGTGCCACAGCATCCTTGGTGTTTATTTTACTTGGAAGATCTGTCCATTGTTGATAATAGGATGTTAAAATCTCCTGCTGTGAGTGTGTTGTTGTCGATATCCTCCTTGAATTCCTCCGAAATGTTCCTTACATATTTGGGTGCTCCTGTGCTGGGTGCATATATGTTTACAAGGGTTATATCTTTTAAATGGATTATTACCTTAAGTATTATGAAGTGTTCTTCTTTGTCTTTTTTATTGTCTTTGTTGTGAAATGTATTTTGTCTAATATAAGTATTGCTACCCCACCCTTTTTTTATCATGCCCATTTGCTTGCAATATTTTTCTCCATCCCTTCACTTTTAGTCTGTGTTGATCTTTTGTTCTGAGGTGGGTTTCTTGTAGGGAACATATATTTGGTTCATGTTTTTTATCCATTCACCTACCCTATGTCTTTTTATTGGTGCATTTAATATATTTACATTTAAGGTTATTATCGATAGGTACTTATTCATTGTCATTTTTCCCCTTTGTACTTGTGTTTCTCTCTTTCTCTGTTTCTTCATCTTCTTAAAACAGATCCTTTAGCATTTCTTGCAATGCTGGTTTGGTAGAGGTGTACTCTTTTAGCCATCTTTTGTCTTGGAAGCTCCTTATTTCACCTTTCATTTTGAGTGAGAGCCTTGCTGGGTAGACTAGTCTTGGTTGTAGGCCTTTGTTTTTCATTGCTTGAAATATTTTTGCCATTTCCTTCTGGCCTGTAGTGTTTCTATTGAGAAATCAGCTGTTAACCTTATTCAAGTTCCCTTATATGTTATTAGCTGTTTTTCTCTTGCTGCTTTTAGGATTCTCTTCTTGTCTTAGTCATTTGTCATTTTAATTATGATGTGTCTTGGAGTGGGGCTGTTTGGGTTCTTCTTCTTTGGGACTCTCTGTGCTTCCTGGACTTTCATGACTTTTCCTCTTATCAAGTTCAGGAAGTTTTCTGCCATTACTTTTCTAACAGGTTTTCTATCCTTTGCTCTTCTCCTCTTTTTGGTATCCCTATGATATGGATATTATTATGTTTCATGTTGTCCTGCAGCTCTTTTAAGACCTCTTCATTCTTTTTCAGTTGTTTTTCATTTTGTTGCACTGACTAGGAATTTTTTCTGTGTTGTCTTCCAGCTTGCTGATCAGATCCTCTGCTTGATCTAGTCTGCTTTTGATTCCTTCTACTGTATTCTTCAATTCAGAAATTGTATTCTTCATTTGCTCCTTGCTTTTATTGATAGTTTCTATGTCCCTTTTAATGGTGGTATATTTCCCAGTAAGCCCCTTGTAGCTTCCCTGGAGTTCTTCATAGTTTCTCTGGAGTTCTTTGTAATTTTGTTTCAGCCCACCGAGCTCATTGGTCTTCCTTATAATCATTATTTTGAATTCAATGTCTGATAGTTTGCTTGCATCTGTTTCATTTAGAGTTCTTTTTGGAGATTCCACCTTTCCTTTTGATGGAGTGCTGCTTCTTTGTCTCCCCATTTTAGGTGACTCTTCTTGTTTGTTTCTGCGTCTTACTTCCTGGGTCCACCCCTGGTGATATCAGATCATGTCCCAGTCTTGGGGTAGAGAGCCTGTTCAAGACTACCAGAGATCCACTGTCTTTGACTCCTTCAGTTGGTAACCTAATCAAATTATGATTTAGCTGTAACTTTTAAACACCACAAGGTTGGGCAGATTAATTCCTAGGGGCGGAGCTATTGCTTCCCCTTGGCTGAAGCCACGAGGAGGGGAATGTTATGCCTGAGGTGTGGGGGATGAGGCAGCACTGGGACCCTGTTGACTGCACCCTCATTACTCTCCTTTAGGCCACCTCCGAAACTCTCCTTAAGCATATCTAGCCCACTCTGCCCTCCCTCTACTGGAGCCTAGGGTAAGTGGCTGCCAATGTATTTTCGTGTATTTTCCCTTTAAGAACTCTGTCTCCAGCTATCTCTCTCAGGCTGGCAAAAACAAAAAAACAAAAGATGAAATGTGGCTTGTCACTTTTTTACTGCTGAATGCTGTTTTACTCTCAGCTCCATTGCTATAGGCTGGGAAGCTCACCTAAGGGTTTATATTCCATCTTTCTCAGGGGGAACCCTGGCTGCTGAGTTGTTTCTCTGTCCCTTCAGTTGCCAGAGGTGAGAGTCTAGCCAGCCCCCTCATGTCTCCGCACTTCCTACTAGTCACGTTGTGATGAAACAGCCTCTTCTGTTCTGTCTGTGGTTATAAGGTTTCTCTTCAGCTGGTGTTCTGTTGGTTATTCCAGAAGGTTTCTCCACAATTTAGTTGTAATTCCAGATTGGTCCTGGGAGGAGGTTAGTATAGCTCCACTTCCTCCTCTGTCATCTTGGATCTCTATCCTTTTTTTTTTTCTTAATCCTCACCTGAAAACATACGTATTAATTTTAGAGAGGGGAAGAGAGGGAGCATGAGAGGGAAAGGAACGTCGATGTGAGAGAGAAACAAGGATTGGCTGCTCTTTGTACCCCTGAACTGAGAACAGAGCTGCATCCTAGGTGTGTGCCCAGACTGGGAGGGGAGCCTGTGTGACATTTCAGTTTACTGGATGACATTCCAACCAGCTGAGGCACACTGGCCAGGGCTGGAACTAGAATTCTTAACCCATGGACCTCTTGTTTAATGAGTTGGTGAATAGGAGTAAAGTAATTATAAAATTGGCTTATGTAAAATAAGTAATATTTTTATTGGATTTTGTTATGGAATTAGAGTTAAGTCTATATGTGCACAAATTTGCATTAGACTGGATTGAAAACTTTTGATGAAAATACTTAAAATGATGACCAGGCATTTATTAGTTTTGATAATAGGATGGGGGTGATTATTTTAGAGCTTTTTATAACATTTCCAACTTCTTAAATTATGACACTGGTGGTCATAATTCAAGTAAAAACAAAACCTCATGTCTGAAAATATCCCTTGATGTAAAAAGACTTATTGAATAACTTATTTTGTGTCAGTTGTCAATAAGAGCCTTAAGCATTCATTAAACATCATCAACCTAGTTCTGTTTCATCTAAGTACAATTTAACAATGATGCATAAAATGGTAAGAGATGGGAGTCTCGTTGCTATTATGTACAAATTTGTCTTTATATAGAAGCAGTCTTTCTGGCACTGGTAGCTTCCAACTTTTGTTGGTCCATCCAGCCAGATTGTTGCTCCATAAATTCAGACCCGGGGAATTTTTTTTTTCACTTTGAATAGTAATACTCAGAACATTCCAAGAGATCAGAACATTAAGCTGGAATGAAACAATGAGTGCATTATTATTACCTAAAGAGCAGTTTGAATTTTATTAGAAGAAACCGATTAAGATGTTATTTTCAAGCAAAGGCCTTGGCATGGCTTCAGAAAGCTACTTTCCAGAGCTGGGCAGGAGTTTAGCTGGTACAAAGAGCAGATCTTTAGTTCAGTATCTTGACAGCTTTAATGCATGTGCAACTGGGATTTTTTCCTATAAGCTGATTCTCTTAAAAGCCATGTTTCCTGCCACCGTTCAACATAATTGCATCAATTCTATTTTCCATTAGTATCCAAAACCTGCTGATGTGACTGGAGTTTTAAAACCTTTGTGTGAAAATATAATTATGTTAATTTGAGGGGGGGGATCTGATAATGCATAAGTTCTATGCACTTGTATTTTTATTTTGATATCCAAAGTAGGATAAACAAAGAGATCCTTATGCTAGTATGATAAACTTTGGTTATTCGCTCAGTCATATCATTGACAGTAGTACAAGAAATTTTCTATTACTGGAGAAAAAGAACATTCAATAGACTTATTTTGTTGAAGGAAAAAGCCCATGTTGCTGTTCTGCATGAAATATCCTGATTTTAGGTGAAAGGCAGTGATTGCTTCTTTTTCCTTATTGTATCTGTAACAGCTACATCTCTTTTATAATGTGTTTATTTTCAACTGTTTGTTTTAATGAGACCTTATAATGATCTGCATTGGTTTACTCCATCTCATAGCTTTTTAATTTTCTGATTTGTATTTTATACTTATATATCTATATATTTACGTATAGATATTTCAGAAGTTACATTAGAAATTTAATGTGTAAAAGATATTTGTGTAGCAGTTTTTCAACTTGAATTAGTTTTCCTCACATCCCCTCTTTGGTTCTTCTTTTTTAATTGAAATGAAGGGAAAAAACGCTTATTATTATTCATGAAATGGTGTCAGTCTCAGAGCCCACGTGCTGATAGAATGTGTGTAGCAGGAATTGACTTAAAGGTGGACTAGTGTTAAGATGCATCATCTCTTTGTGCTTGGAAATGAAAGGCAGTGCCATAGCACTTAGGTGTAATTGCCTTTAAAACAAAGATCTATCTTTGATTGCCAAAGTTTACAATATATATTGATAATAAGGTAGAACTCTAAAGTATCTCTAGCCAGCTTCTGGGTGAAAAATAAATATTAGATTTTTATAAGTAAAGATAAATTTTCTTAAGTCCATTATTAGCATAGACATTTTTCAAAGTATGAAATATCTGAATTAAACTCCAATGGTACAAATTATGTTCACCTTAAAGTGGCAACTGGAAAATCTGGTTGGGAATCGATTGTTGGCAAAATATGGGCCAAATAGGGGAGGAAGGTTTCAGGCTTTTGTAAAGAATGTTGTGTCCATCTGCCTCTTCTTTTCCTGCCCACTTATCCAACCTACATTAGAGAGATCCCTGTCATACGTTATTCAACCATAAGAAAAATACCCAAGAACTGCATTGAATTCCTGGAATATTTTAGAACACCTGCCTTGTGAAGTGTTGCCTGCTACAGCTGTAGGTACAAGGGAAAGTGTGGTGTGAGCCCTCTTTCTCAGTGAGCACTTGTCTCAGACGGCAGGAGAAGTGACCTACATCCCTTGTACTCCAGGCACCCCGGGATGTGTGCCACCACAGAGGTGTGATCCATTCACTGAAGAAGCCACTTTTGGAGTAAAAATGTTATCTTAAATTGGTTTTGATTATTGGCGTTCAACCCATTTTGGACATTAATCATTCTGCTGGAAGGAATTCTATGTGTTTTTTATCATGGTTATAAACTGAATGGAGAGGGTTGTTCAGTTGAAAGGCCGAGGAAGAGATTACTGCAGTTAACCAGGGTTCTCCAAGGCTCTGAGACAAAGCGCCTTTGTTGGGCTTGGCTTTGTTTTTCCTTCTTTACCCCCGAATTCCCAGCAACACCTCTAAGCATGCACAGCCCCCTTTTTTAAAAAATAGTTTCTTATTTTGGATTTTTTTTTCTATTTATTTTTAAAAATTATTGTCCTATTACAGTTGTTCCACTTTTCCCCTGTCGCTCTCCCCTGTCCCACCTGTGTGACGGATCAGTTGACAAACAGCTTGACTCCAGTTTGCCAGATTGTGTGCAAAATGCCCATTAAAAATTCTAAAGGGCTGTTTTCCATAGTGGCTGCACCAGTCTGCAGCCACTATGGAAAACAGCCTTTAGAATGAAACCAGAGGCATGGGGTGGGGAAAAAAGGAGCAGAATGATGGTGACTAGGAAGGGTGGGGAAGTAGGGGAAGGGTTTAGTCAAGGAGCTAGTGTGAGAGACCCATGGACATGGGCAATGAGGTGGGGACTGACTCTGGGAGAGGGAATGGGGAAGATGGGGCAGGAGAGAGCAGTGGGGAAAAATGAAACAATTGTAATACAACAACAATAAAAAATTGTAAGAAAAATGCATTAGAAGACTAAAAAAAAATATATTCTAAAGTACCTAGAATAGTAGTAGGGGTGGAGGATTGTTTTTAGAGTCCTCTCCATTTCTCTGATATCTGAATCTGTTGTTTGACTGTCTGTCTGTCTCACACACACAGGCGCGCACTCATGATCTTGACCATATTTGAGGGATAGAGTAAAGGCATGAAGGAACCTATCTTAAGTGTGAGTTTTAAAAGTAGGTCTTCAGAAACACCTTTTATGTTCCCAAATAAATTCCATACCAGAGGCCAGATACCTTTGTCTTGGCTTTTCTTCTCATCAGTTTGCAACTCCATCATGAGGTTATAAGACAGAAGAAATTTGCTCAGGAAAAAATCAGTATTCTGAGTTTTTGGAATGACCAGTATGGTTAAACTTAAGATTATAGAAGAGTGATTATCAACGTTGGCTACCTGTTAGGTTCACCTGGGAGCTTTAAAATCCTGATGCCAAGGCCACACCCAGACCAATTAAGTCAGTGTGTCTAGAGATTTCTTTTTTAAATTTTATTCATTATTTTCAGAGAGAAGGGTGAAGAGGGAGGAAGAGAGGGGGAGAAACATCAATGTATGGTTGCCTTTCACCTGCCTCCAGCTATGGACTTGGCTGGAGACTTGGCTTGCAACCTGGTTATGTGCCCTGACTAGGAATTGAATCAATGATGTTTGGGTTTGTAGGCCAACACCAATCCACCAAGCCAAGGCTGTGTCTAGAAACTTAAATCCCTAGTGTTTTTAATCTACCCCAGATGATTCTATTCTATAGTTACATATGGGGACCACTGCTCCAAAATGCCTCAATTGTAGTTTCTGTTAGAGAAAGTAGAATCTGCAAGTAACTCATTTGAATAATGAAAGAGAACACTATTCAGTCGATTACTCTTAACATTTTTCAGGGTAAAGCCTTTCCTAAACCTAAGAATTTAGCTCCTCCCCTCAACAACTAGATCTTCAATGCCAGAGAAATCACTTGTAGGCAAAATAAGGCTTGAGTGTTGACAGCCCTTGAAGAGTGAACAAATACCCTTCACTTCTATGTGAAATGATAAGATGCATTTCAAAGCCATGGATTAGAAAATCATGTTCTGTTACCTATTTCCTTTATATTTTGAAATCAATGATATCTGAGTGAGATGCTTGACAACCTAAGCTGGGTCTTGATTTAGGTTATGTCATCAGGCCTAGCATAAAGCTCCGTGCTAACAGGTTTTGAAACAAGGTTTATGCAATGAATATTCTCTTACAGACAATTTCATTTGTTTGTGCTTTATGTCTACTTGTGGATAACAGACTCTTTAGAAGGTGAAGAGGTTATTTACAGTGGTGACAGTGTTGGAGAGAGTGGGAATAGACGCAAGACAGGCAGGGTTTCTTCATACTCAGAAACAAATGTCACGTATGGCCATGGGAACAGGTTGTGGTCATTTTCTGTATGTCATTTTTTTAGCCCCTTTAATGAGGTATGATACATAGGAGATGCTTAATAAATACTTGAAAATTAAAGAATGAATGAATTATATGTGCATATTAAAGGAGAATAGAAATAGGTTAGAAAGCACAAAAATAATGGGTCAACCCCTGTTTATCACTGTTCCAGGATAATTCACTTAATGCTATTAAGTTCTTTCTTAATAGGTATGCCTTGAACCTTATTTTTAGCAAATCATCTTGGTTTAGGTCTCTGTCCTTGCATAGAGAAAAGGCCTGGGCTAATTTAATGGCCTTCATTGGCTTATGAAACATATCCAACGGAAGAATTTCTGAAAAACACTGTATCGAGGTTATGTGGTTAAAGTAAAGTAAGCAATGTTATCAGCAGATGAATAATAAACAGAACCCAATTGGGCTATAAATGATGGTCATTCTTTGTGCATATTAAAATAACATGAGGTAAAAACTTAGCTATTATCAAGAGCTGTTATTATTGATCTATTATTTAGATCTTAGTAGCAAGTCTTCCAAAGTTTATGGACAAAGTAAAGTAAGTGAGGAGCTGACAAGTGAGAATTAAATACTTGAAGTCTTTCCAAGGAGTAAAATACCAATATTTGGCTTAGTAGACATGCATTTTCCATGTATGTCAAAATGCAAATTTGACAACTGTACTTTCCTGAATGGTGAAAAAAGGCTGTGTTGAGTGAAATTACTTTTGTAAAAATACTAAAATAGCCACAATAGTAAATTATAGGGTTATGAGTCAAAGGTGGTTTTTGCTTTTCATGGATTACTTTACTTAACATTTATTTGATTTAGTTAGTGTTGTTGATAAAACCCAAATCACCATTGACTTCTAAATTGACCATTAGAAAAAAAGCATCTGACTTTTTAAATAATATTCATTATTTAATTTCCAGAGTTTTTCCCCCAAAATGAAGTGCAGTAACTCCTTGTACCACCCTTTTCTACAGGCACACTGTGACTCATCTCCCCACTCAGCTGTGCCTGAACTGGTTAGTGCAGTGGACAAATGAGGTGTTAGGGTGTAGTATGTCCCAAGATATTGGTAAGCCACTCACTCAGGCGATACATCCAACATCATCTATTCTAGGGGACACACACAAAATTAGACATTACGCATTTTCCATACTTCACTTTTATTCCTGTGTTGTCTCAATAGTTAAGAGGAAAAGAGTGATGGAGTATTTATAATGGTGCAATATAGAAAAGACCTATATTTTACAAATCCATTTGTTATATAGAAAGGCCTTCCTTTCTTAAATTTAATGGACAGTTTGCAGGACAATGGTGAAGAGGCCCTCCTACCTGTTTCCCTGATTTAAACCAAAATGGAAATAATTGGTTTGGTTTTTGCACAACCTGTCACTTGCTAAGATGGATACATAACCCTCGGGCAGGCTCAGGAGCCCATGGCTTGGGTATGATTCTCACCCCGCCGCCTAGGAGCCCTGCAACTCATGGAAATTTCCTCAACTTCCTAAACTTTATTTATTAGGCTATAAAATACAGTTAAATTAGTTTCTACCTGATCATATTATTGTGAATGGTAAATGAGGTAGCATATGTCAAACACTTAGCATGACACAAAGTAACAATATAGTAAATGTTAGGTATTATTATACTATATACGTTTAAGGAATTAAAATAATATATTCCATGCCCTTTGAAATGTATTGTCTAGTTACATCAGGAAACATTATTCTAGATGTGGTGAAACTTGGGGATCATAGGCCTAGAAAAGGATGTGCTCAGCTCCCATAATATTTAAAAGCTTATTACCTACTAACAGATAAGTGGCAGGAGATTTCATCTGATGATGTTTAATTCTCTTTTTTCTTGAACAGTCAGAGGATCTAGGATGCATCTATGGGGCTGGGTAGTGCTGTTTCCTCTCATGGCTTGCTGTGTTACCTCTCTACATCTCACCAACAGAGAGCTTGCTACCCTTGGGCTAGAGAACAGCACAATGACAAAAAACGTCTAGGTCTTACAAGCTATACGTTGTAAAATATGCAGTCTCTCTAGTGGTACTGAGACATGAAAAAGATGTAGCGCTCTTTCCTGCAAGGAAAATACAGTTAGAAAAAAGAATAAAAATCATAAAACAATGTTTGTAATCTATCTTCCTAATATATATTGTATATGTGTGTGTATTTATATATGTATATGTCGTGTTCATTATGCCAAAATTGAACAAAATAATACACTTACTTTGATCAGTGGCACAGTTTTCATAAACATACAGGTACATGTGCATGTGTTGAGGTTTGCATGAAGGTGCAAACCATCTATAAAACAACTTGTGCCGTTGACAGCTTTTGAGATAGAATTTACCATGCCACTACTCTGCCCATCATGTCCAGGTTTTTTTGTTTTTTGATTTTTTTCCTTTTGTTTTTCCTCAGAGAAGTTCCAGGCAGCCTGTGACTAATGATGTAGTAAATTGGATTATTGTTTTGCATTTAAAACATTCATAAAACTTTTTAATGCAAATAATTTCAGTAAAAATCTAGTGTCATATCCTAGCTTCATGCAGATTCACTTAAGGAAAGTGATATCTTGCATAAGTATCCTGCTACTTAGCATAATGAAGCCTGATTCCTAAGTAATTTGGACTGTAGGACTGGTGTGATTTGGTTCTGCCCTTATTTTACTAGATATTAACAGATAAAAAACATTGCCTAGAGCATATATATCCTAATACATACATAATAATAATTATTTTATTATAATTATGCGGCACATGTCTTTGTTTCTATTTTCAGTACTTGAGTTTATATAATTTTTATTTTTTAATCTGGAAAATTATTTAGAAAAATTAATCCTTCTGGAAATGGTCAATCAACATAAACTGTGTCTAAAGTCTCTTGTCATTCTTTTTTCATTTATTTTTTATTGTTGTTTTATATTCATCTCATTTTCCCCCTCTGCTTTCCCCTTCCTTCCCCTTCTTATTCCCTCCCCCACAGTCAGTCCCACATGCTGTCCATGTCCATGGGTTATCCATGTGCTAGTTCCTTGATTAAACTGTTCCCCTTCTTTATAATAATTGACCAATGTGTTAACAAAGGCATGTCAAGCAAGAACTACACCAGAAAAACTATAATTTTTAAATTTATAAATAGTTAAGAAAATTTTATTATGTGTTCATTCCAACAGACTTATGATTTACTTTTTGTGTTGATTATGCTATCAACTAAGAAACGTACTTCCTAACAAACCAAAAACAATTGTTAATTCAAAAGTTTATAGTTGAAAAAGTTAGCACAGCAGCTTTAATCTTAAAACTGTAAATAGAAACTTCTTAACTTTCTTTGCCTGAATTTCTATTCAATTCCTTGTTTCTCCCAATATCAAACCTTGCAATCAATTAAGTAGCTTTCAAACTGTTTTCCGGTGTTTTTCCTCATTATGTTTCTGCCCTTTAATTTTCATGATTCTCACTTTTCCTCTTATTCACCTCTGAGCATCGTTCTCTATCTGAGTGCCCTGTCATTTTCCTCTCATTTGCACTATCCTTTGAGTTTCTTTCCTAGTATTGTGGAAGGGAGGCCTGAATTGACTTAGGCATGTAGGCTATTCTGAAGACTCTGGTTTGAATCTTATGTAAACAGCTTTTTTAATTCTAAACATCTGCTGTAGTTTTCCCCACCACCACCACACCACCACCACCCCTTCCAAAAGAAGACATTATTTCTCTCTGGAATAATGTGTGATCCCACAAAGAACAAAAATAAAGAATGTTGACTTCTTAATGGCTGTTTGTATTTTTTTTAATTCAATATATTTCATGTTTTGATGTTAATCTCTACATTTAATAATTCCATTCACTACCCTACAACCCCATATACTGCCCCACACTCCGGGAAATAAAAATGAATCATTTTGTCTGGCTTTAGTTCATTTTCAATCTTTATTTTTCTAGTAATTACTAAAAGGGAGGTTAGAGGGAGAAGTGAATAGAATTACAATACCAGCTCTATGAGTGTGGATTAGTGAGGCCACGTGAGCTGCTGGACAGTTCCCCAGCACCATGCTGCCCAAAGGGGCCTGTATCTCGGAGCCTGGCTCACCCCCATCTCCCACTCAGGGTGGTGCTCTTCACCATGCAATCCTACCATGCACTGCCTCATCATATCTTCCGTCTTTGGAGTTTGATTCAACAAGCAACTAAATACCAAAAAAAAGCACAGAAAGAAGAAATACTAAGATGTAGGCTAGTGAGTCACAGGATGTCAAGAGCAGACTAGGGCCCTACAGATGACCTTGTGAGAGCCACTTCTGATGAACAACCACTGGGATTGATGGAGGGTCTTAAGAGATTTATTTAACTATAAGAGCTGCTAGTGGAGTCTAATTGATGTTTTAGTTCACCATTAGGCTGGTCTAGATGGCTACCAAGATGATGTTTACTTTTTTTGTTTTTCTTTACTATATATTTTTAATGTAGACCCTGTACAAAAGGTAACCTGTGACATACCTGTTTCTGATGGTAGGTGTATGACCAAGGCCTATTTAAGTAACAGTGTCTAGGGGTAGTGAAATGAGGAAGAAATTCCATAGTTGCAGTGACTAAGGAAAGACAGCATGAGATTTTACATTTATACTGTTGCCTTGATTTGATATGGATGATTATACAAGTGGATACCTAAGACTAACCACTTTATGATTCTGATTTTATTGAGGCTTGAAGCATTTTCAAGTTTTCTACAATTGCATTACTATTATAAATTAAAAAATGAATCCAGTGACAATGAGCTACTATTTAAGCAAATCGAAAATGAAAACAACTTAAACATATTGTAATGTGAATATATTGTGATTATGTTAAAATAGTATGGGACGACTGACTGATCTACATGAACAACTAAACTAAACATGAATCTTATAGTCACATAATTGTACTTTGTATTCTCTTTGTTTTACAGCATTTAAGAAATTATTAAAAAATAATTTAATGCCTATAAACTCATTCATAAACTAATATTATATGTTGAATGATTCATCAATATTTTGAGTGGGTTGTAGAAGAAAACTTTTAAAATGACAGTTGCCATAATTTCTATAGGTAAAGCTTTATCTTAGCCTTAAATTGAATCATTATATTAATTTTTCCAGATGACAAAGGTATTTTAAAAAGTAAGATAACTCAGGTTCCCAGCTGGAGGCAGGTGAAAGGCAACCATACATTGATGTATCTCTCCCTCTCCCCCTCTCTTTCTTCCCCTTTCTCTAAAAATAATAAATACAATCTTTAAAAAATAAAAATAAATAAATAAATAATGAGACAACTGTTTGGATGTTTACCAAGAGATTTTTGAGCCATTGTCCTCTGTGTGTTTTTTAAAGTCCAGCTTTGTTTTTACCTATATAATTAGTAGGTTGCATATACTACTGAGATGCTTTTATGCTTAACCTTAATACCCTCTATAATTTTCTAATCATTCTGTGCTAATGTTTAGTTTGATGTACATGTGAGAAATTAGAATTTCTACAGAGTTTCATTTAATACCTGTAGGAAAGTTTGCCACTTTGTTAAGCATGGTCAAGAAATATATTTAAAAAATGAAAAGATTGTTGTATCTGAATGTTGGGTGCAGGGAACACTGCCCTGCATTGTCAGTTTGTGTAGGGGAAACTAATGAGGCTGTAAAGAAATACTATCTGTTTTATTAGAATTTTTTAAACCAGTGAAACAGCTGGAAAAACAGAGTTAGTGGGCTGGCTTCCATTTTCCATTGCTTTCTGCCCTTTAAATGCAGATTTCCTCTTGCTCATGACCACATGCTCACCACACGCAGACTCCTTGGTTTGTTACTTTAAGCCACACAGTGATTAAGCACCATTACTAAAGACTAGTTTAGGAAAAGTTTTGGCTAAAATAAAAGGCACCTTAAAAAGAATGTGAATATATGAAGAGTGTATGTAAGAGGGTGTGTTGTGTATGTTGAGATAAATCAATAGGAACACCATCAGTTCATGATGGTTGGCATGGGTTAGAGATTGAGACATGTTTTACATTTTAGTATAATTGTAATCAAATGCTAAGTGGCATCCTGGTGGCCAGAAACAATATGTGTCACTTTTCTATATTTAGAATCAGTTTTATTTCTGAAGGAAAAGTTGGACATCATTTAATCTGGACCTTTTATATTATAGCTGAGGCCCACAGAGAGTAAGTGTCTTGGCTCCTAAGGGTCTTGATATACTTGTCACTTGTCTGCAGCATTTCCACATCACCATCACTCTTCTCTAGCTATTCAGTTACTCAGTATATGGAGAAATTGGAAATACAGTGTAAAGGATAAGAGTAAATTCAGTCAGTCTTTTAAAAGACATAAGCATAAAAAGTGAATTGAGACCTGTGAATTAGTTGAGTTTTTGGGTAAAAAGCCCAACAATCAGTAGCTTTAATAAAACACCTGCTCTTGCAGTTAGCATCTACAAAGAGAAGAAAATAAAGCATTTATAGTCATCTACCTTCAAACACTCAGTAAGCGCTAAACAGTCAGTATTAGAGAGGTTCCAAAACCCTTTACTTTGGAATTATGCAGTTTAGGAAAATATAAGAATTTTGTTTTAAGGAAAAAAAAATATATTGGTAGAAAGATGAATCTATAACTTACATAATTCCAAAAATTTCCATAATTATTATGGAAAAAAGATATGAAAGATTAAATTTTAATAAACATTCCACTTAAATGACAATGTGAAATAAATGTACAACATATGAAGAATGATTTATATTCTGCTTTACTAGGGAGGCACAAGGAGTTTTAAACTGTACATATGCAAGTGTAATTAACTATGTTTTTGTTTTTAGTTTTTTAAAGATTTTATGTATTACCTTTAGAGGGAGGTGAAGGAAGAGAGGCAGATAGGGAGAAAGACATCCATGTATGGTTGCCTTTCACCTGCCTCCAGCTATAGGGCTGGCTGGAAACCTGGCTTGCATCCTGCTTATGTGCCCTGGCTGGGAATCGAACCAGCGACCTTTGGGTTTGCAGGCTCATGCCTATCCATTAAGCTACCAGTTAGGGCCAACTATGTTTTATATATTCTTTATTAATGGAGGCCACCATGTTTAAATAAGAAAAAATAGTATATTCTAACATATTTTCTTATGCAACTGACATAATTGAAATTGTAATTCAGAATATTTAGGAACTAGTCTAAAGTATTTGGCAAAGGAAAAACCATCTTGCTATACTATAAACTGTATATTTATTTCATAATAAGGACACAAAAAGGTTATCTTTGGAAGGTAGGGTTAGTTTTCTCAGCAACCATATGTGATAAAGGTTGAAATTCAAGTAAGTTATAGTGATGGTACTCAAAGTAAAAAAATGTTTTCAGTTACTTTTCAGTCATGACCCAGCATTAAAATCTATGTTTAACTTTTTAAGGTTTTGTTTCCATTTTTAACAGGTTTGTCTATTTTACATTGGATGCAGGGAACAATTTAAGTTAATGGTTGAAAGACAATTTAAGTTAATTTTTGATAGGCTAGGCTTTATTTTTTTATTTTTCAGGAATTGATATACCTTGGGACTATCTTTAATGCAGTTCCCTAAATTATTCATGTAATTTCAGTGTTAGTGGCTACATAGTATAAGGTGAAAATGAACACCAAATACACAGTGGTCCCTATCAATATGACACTCCTCTCAGCCTTTCAAGTTAGTTTCTAATTTTAAAAATTCTGATGAAGAACCTACTATATTTAATGCTTTATTTTCTGTATTGAGCAGAACCTCAGTAACTGATTTCTTGCTTTCCAGAATTTATGATTACATTAAGTAGATGACAAGAACAACTATACACCAAATCACACTGTTAATGATTACTGTTAAAAGCTAAAGAGATAAGGAAAAATGAAAGTGGAAGTGTAAAAATATCTGAGTATATTTTATTGATTATGCTATTACAGTTGTCCCAATTTTATTTCCCTTTGCTCCCCACCACCCTGCAGCCCCCTCCATACAGTAATTCCACCTCCCCTTAGTTCATGTCCATGGATCCAGAATGTAAGTTCTTTGGTTTTACCTTTTCCTGTACTGTTTTTAACATCTCTATCTATTCTGCACCCACCAACTGTGCCTCTTAATCTCTTCACCTTTCCCCACTTCTTCCCCTTCTTCTGTTTCCCCCTCCTAGCTGACACCCATTCAGATGTTACCCATATCTTTGATTCTGTTCCCTCTCTGGGTGTCTGCTTAGTTTGTTTTGGTTTTTATGTTTTAGATTCTGTTGTTGATAGTTGTGAGTCTTTTTAATGTTCATAATTTTGATCCTTTTTTCTTAAGTAAGGTTCTTTAACCTTTTACATAATAATGGCTTGGTGATGGTGAATTCCTTTAGCTTTACATTGTCTGGGAAGCATTTTATCTGCCCTTTCATTCTGAATGATAGTTTTGCTGGATAAAGTAATCTTGGTTGTAGGTCTTTGCTTTTCATCACTGTGAATACTTCTTGCCAGTCCTTTCTTGCCTGCAAAGTTTCTTTTGAGAAATCAGCTGATAGTCTTATAGGAACCCCTTTGTAAGTAACTCTTCTTTTCTCTTGCTTTTAAGATTCTCTCTTTATTTTTAACCTTTGGCATTTTAACTATGTTGTATCTTGGTGTGGTCTTTCTTGGGTCTAGCTTGTTTGGGATCCTCTATGCTTTCTGGACTTGTATGTCTGTTTTTTTCACCAAATTAGGGAAGTTGTCCTTCATTATTTTTCACATAAGTTTTCAATTTTTTATTCTTCCTCTTCTCCTTCTGGCACCTCCATGATTCAGATGTTGCCCAGTTTAAAGTTGCCCCAGAGGTTCCTAAGCCTCTCCTTGTTTTTTCAGTTCTTGTTTCCTCATTCAATACTGGTTAATTGTTTATGTCTTCTGTATGTTGCAAATCATTGATTTGAACTTAGGGTTCTTTCCCTTCATCCTTGGATTTGTGTGGATTTTTGTCATTTCACATAGCCTAGCCTTTACTTCCTCCTTTCTGCATTTGTTATATTTAAGCATATCTGTCGAGTCTGAGAATCTTAATCAGCAGTGGATTGAACTCTGTCTGTTAGACTCACTATCTCTTTGTCTGTAAAGTTGGCTATCTCCTTGGCTGCTGGGTCAGCTACCTTTTCATCACTCAGCTACCTTTTCCCACTGCACCTTGATCTGCTTCCTTTTTGGGGCCATACTTTTCTGTCTCCTCACCTTGATAGCTTTCTGTGCTTGCTAAGGATTGGAGCCTTAGGAATTCATCAGCATAGGCTGACGAGTTTCACCACATTGTGGCCTTGTATGTGGGGAAGGGGTCTTAGAGGAAACAATGCCTTCTGCTCATTGAGACCAGCAGTTTCTTCCTGGTGCCAACCCCCACTGGGTTTCTCAGTCAGAAGCAATGTTTCTCCCTAGCGCTAGAACCTTGGGCTGTGTGCTCTGGCCCTGGGATTGCTTCCCAGGTTTAAATGTATGACTGTGCTTTTTGCTGTGACCTCCACTCTGGTGTTGCTGCTGCCCCTCTCCTCCCTGGCTCTGCTCCTCTTACCTGTCTGGCTGAATATTATTTTACTTCTTCATTTTTTGGACTTCCATGTAGTCCGATTTTCTGAAATTTCTGCATTGTTTTTATTTAGTTTTGAGGCAGATGTAAATTTCTTCTAGTTCCATCTTGACCCGAAGTTATTTACTTATGCCTTTTTTCTTCATGTTACATTTTTGTTCTCCTTTTCTCCTTCCCATTTCTCTATATGGATCCCAAATTATCTGAAGATTTGTGTGTGCGTGTGTGTATGTGATATAGTAGATGAAATTTATCAGATTTTAAGGGAGGCTGGAGAAGATAAGCTGGCCTTATCAGTTTCTACTACTACAGAAATAGTGGAGGTATTATGAGGAAGTAAAGGAAGGAGAGTTTGGATTCACTCTGCAAAAAATTGTGCAGAGTGAGGTGGGACACATATCAGGAAGCTGGGCTCCAAAAGGGGTACCAAGGAAAGATGGCAGAAGGGTTTCAGTGACCAATGAGAGTCCTGTCTCACTCATGAACCATCTATACGTAAGTCAGCTAAGCATCACAAAATACTAACTGTGTTCAAAGTTATCTATGGGAAACAGTAGGAGGGTGGAACATCGAAGCTCTATTTCACATGGGGCAGAAGCATGCATACTACTTTGAAATAAGAGGCAAAATACAGAAAAGCACAAGTTAAACATGGAATTACTGGGAGAATTTTAATTGTATCAGGACCAGGATCTGAACAAGATTCATTAAATCTTATTAATGTAGGGAGGCCTCTGGTAACATACAGGTTACATGTATATATGCTTCTCAAAGAAACTCTGTAAAATACAAACCACAAAGGTTATAAAATAATAGCATTTTACCTATAAACATCTGTTTGATGCTTAGGAACTTTGCCTGTTGTTTTGGATTAAGGTGAAAATGAATATATGCCAATAATATATGGCCTAGGACAGTATTTTAAGAAAAACCTTGCAGAATCTAAACTTCTCCTGTGAAGATGTTTCCTGGCACTGAGCTCTTGGTTCTTCTTTGCCATTGTTGAAACTCCATGGACTGTGTACGTGCCAAGCTGGTTGGGCAAAGTTCAGTCACCACTGAACATGTGTATTTTAGCCAGATTTAAAAAGGATAAAGTATATATAATAAAATAGTTCAGCCAAACCTCAAGTGAAAATCAACTTTGGTCATTTTTGAGCCTTTAGATTTGGTTGTTTAGAAGTGGTTTTCCAAAATTTATTTTACCAAGTACCCTTTCAAGATTTTGTTTTCTGTACTTACTTTCGTTTTTCTTTATACGCCTTTTAACCTTGGAATTAATCCTTTTATTGAGCTTTATGGTCTGCGTTGAAAGAATACTTCAAGTAAAGGGAGAAATACATTTAAACCTTTGGAAGACCCTCAGCTTCCTTCAGGAAATGTTTTCCATACCAGCCACTAAAAATATCAAAATAAAAATAAGCTTTTTTTTCTTTCTTTTTTCCTTTTGCCCATGATTAAGCCATGGTGAAATTTTATCCAAAATTGATAGCAACAAATGATACAGATTTATGTATTGAAATATGATAAATTAAACTGAACAGGTTTCTAGATTGTTAGACAACAGACCTTTTAACCACAATGGAAGAAGTACCTTCAATATGTTGGACTTCTAAAAATAAATAGTTTTTCTTAACACACACTTAATATGATTCACTTCCACACATTTTAATTAGTTTTTCAAATTATGAGAATAATAGACTACATATAAAAAAGCAAATGCCTAAAAATTGAATAATTTGGCTGCTGACTTTGTTTAAAGGTGCCAGAGGTATAATTTGAATGATTTTTTGCCTATTCCCAACTCCATGTGCTTAACTTGACTAAATTAGTTATTTGTAGTTGTGT
The DNA here is from genome assembly GCA_004026585.1 of Noctilio leporinus. Taxonomy (NCBI): domain Eukaryota; kingdom Metazoa; phylum Chordata; class Mammalia; order Chiroptera; family Noctilionidae; genus Noctilio; species Noctilio leporinus. The sequence goes on from PVIW01001203.1 coordinate 280,481, forward strand.
TATGAAAAATTGATATAGATAAAAATATTTATAGCGTTGGGTATTTAGAGTGTTAGGAGCATGATATAAACGAATACTTCTTTCTTTCTACAATATATGAGGTATCCTAAATTTTATCACCATGTTTATGCTTAAAATAACTACACTTCTACCTTTAAAATATTGTGATTAACTTGGAAATGTGTATAATTACTTTGATTTGTGTTTCTGTTATCTAAAGTAATATGTATATACACATATATATGTGTTACTAATAATAAATAATACATTCTTTGAGAATAATATACTTTACAGGTTAAACTAAATTACAATTTTAAACTGAATAACATATGTTTTTAGTCAATCACAAGGATATGTGCTAATGAAAGAGGAGAATGACACTTTCTATGTAAAGGATATCTAACAGGATATTATTAGATCAAATGAAAAAAGACATTTTTTAATTTTGTAATATAAAATTCAAAACATATTTCAAATATAGGGTCCAATCAAAATTAATTTTAGCTTTAAAGTATGAGAAAAAGTACTGCATAATTTGTCCCCTTAATTTGATTTATAAATTTATTTAATTATTCTGCTTATACATATTTAAAATTTTTTATGTCTAATCATGATCAAAACCAATCCTTACATATGCTTTTGAGACATAAAACAAAATTAGTGTCATAGATACATGTAATAATGATACCAGATCTTCCTCATCCTTTGTTAATTACAATATAGATGTCCAATGTATAGCGTCTTTCTTTCAGATGTTTCTTCACTACATTAGTATTATAAACTTAATGTTCATTGTCAATAATTCATACCCACTACATTATTTTTAGTGTTTTAGTAATCATCTCAGGAATCATCTCTGAATTTAAGCGATTTAAAGGAGGAAAATGCTAAAAGACATCTTTCTAAAATGATTTTTTTTATTTCAAAATGTATAAATTTGTTACTTTAAAATATATAAGGAGACTTCTACAGACAAATAATATAACTTTATCATTCTGCCCTCCAAACCATATTCTTTATATAGACTATTTACTGTTATGTTAGTAAACGAAAATCAGAATTATTCTCATTCATATGTCTAAGATGACATAAAAAGTTTCTGTACTAGACTATGTTAAACATATGAATTTTACTTTAGATAGATGAATATATTTGAAGTCTTTTAAGAATTTTTTCACCCTGGCTAGTGTGGCTCAGTGGATTGGCACCAGCCAGCTAACCCAAAGGTCGCTGGTTCGATTCCTAGTCAGGGCATATAACCAGGTTGCAAGCTATTTAGTTTAACTCTCTAGTAACTGTAAATGTAGCCAAGTAGTTAGAGGCCAGAAATATATGCGATAGTTTAACATTATCTGTCACTGACTTTACACACATACATACACACATTTAAAGATCTTAATACTTTTGGTAAAGTATTGCCTGACTCCTGTGCTGTAGACCTGAAACTAATACACACTAATGTTGAAATTAAACTGTAATTAAAAAGCAAAATTTGAAGAGTTTTAAGACTAGCCATATTGATATATGTTGTTTAAAAACATGTAAAAAGAAGATCTTAGCGGTCAATGTTGGAATTAAAAAAATTGATCAGCATTACCTAGGAATACTTCAGTTCTTTTTATTTATTTATTTATTTTTGTCTTGTTATAAAAATTACTGACTTAGATTTTTACATACTAATATTATTCAGCATTAAGGACTGGACTATATGCTGGTGATGTTTTAGTGCCTGTCTGGTTTAATAACTTTTAGGATATTACATTTAACTGATTCCTAGAATACTGATTCCTTGCTTACCGAGGAACTTCTCATATTTATTTGCTATGAGAGATTTTGAGATATATTCACTAGTGATTGATTATCCTTCTATTTGAATTAGTTTAAATAGATAATATGTTTGCTCTAGACTGGGTGGAATCTTACAGAAAAACACAGCTGCTCTAACATCTCAAGGGGGACAACTGAAACTGAAAAATCAATATATCACCATAAGGTTTGCTGTAATAGATGCTTAGCGCAGCAGGTTTATATAAACTGATGGCTCACTATGCAATGACAAGACACCCAGATGAAAGGACTGCACAGGCAGAATCATTGGGGCAGCAAGGCATGCAAATCTATAAATGTAGCATCTGGCTGGGGTGGGAGGAAGCAGGAATGAGGAGGGCCAGAGTTCAGAGGTGCCTAAGCTGGGCGATAGCAATGATAACAACTTTTAAACAGCCAATTTATATGGATGTGAAGATTTTAAGCATAACAAATTTACAGGGCTATAATAATTTGAATTGACTCAAGCATTTAAAACTCATCCAAGAGCTATTAAAGAATTTAATCAATTTTACTTTATTTGTTTTTAAAGGTTTTATTCATTATTTTCAGAAAGAAGGGCAGGGAGGAAGAAAGAAAGTGAAGCATCAATGTATGGTTGTCTTTCACCTGCCTCCAGCTACAGACCTGGCTGGAGACCTGGCTTACAACCTGATCATGTGCCCTGACCTTTGGGTTCACAGGACAGTGCCATCCCACTGAGCTTCCAGCCAGGGCTAGCAATTTTATTTTTACATGAATTCACTAATGTACAGGTTTTTTAAAAGGCAGAAATCATTCTTTTCACAATTGACTTAGGAATCAAAGAAGGGAAAATGGAAGATGTGTTATTCAAATGTCTGAAAACATAAAGATTCATTATATTTCACACATCAGGTGATATTCTGCCTCAGAAATAGTATATAAGAGTTTAAAATATTTGACAGATTTAATTATGAGAATTTTTTCTCATTCTAAAGGTTTAATACAAAGCTCTAATCTTGTGAAGCCTGCAACTGAAATGGTTTTATTTAAAATATGACTTCAATTCAACAGTACAATATTTGGCTTATACCTTGTGGGAACCAAGAATTTCCTTAGAAGGCCTTTTTTATTCAAAGGGCATCTAATCTGTGTGTTTTTTCAATTCATACACTGCCCTTAATGTTTATTATTTTCCAGTTCTTTACACAGTTTCCCTATATAGTCAATGTATTCTAACAACTTGGTTTGTGACGTGTCATCACAATCTAGTGACCTTTATGCAGAAATTTATGGTGTACATCAAAGCAGTAATAAACACATAAAGACATTCTTCTCCAGAGAAACACAGTCACTTCAGTATTTCTGCTGAACATGTGGTTACAGTTTACATCTTGGTTACCTTGCACAGCTTCGATGGGAAACAATGCCACTGTATGAGAACAAGTGCTTATGTTCTTTCAACTTTCCTTTCCAGGCTGCAGTTTCTCTCTGGCCTGCCTGTTTAGATAGTTGCAAAAGATTTACTGCTCATCAGAAGTTCATAAAATGTAGGTGTCATTCATTGCTTTAAAACCATATGAGAGCTTAGTGGTATTTTTTTAACCAGATATTCTTACAACATAGCTCATGTTTGAAAAGTTGGTTAATGGGGCCTGTAATTTTCATAGCAATTTGATAAAGGCTAGTTATATGGTTAGAAGTCTTCTATGGTGTAGCCAAAAATCTTTGCCTTATGTGTTCTTTTCTTTTTTTTTTTCACATCCAGACAATTCACTATTTAATTACTGCCTCCTAATTGTCACTATCTCAAATCATATTAATACAAAGATGGACATGAACTAGGGAGGCATTGCTGGAGGGAATGGGGGGCTACTGGATGGAGGGGGACAAAGGGGGAAATTTGGACAACTGTAATAAAATCAATAAAATATATTTCTAAAAAATAAAAATCACTTTGATTCTTTCACCTACAGCTTTATGAACCTGGACCAATCTCAACATTCTTGCCTATGAAGTATAGAAATTCAAATGGATCATGTTTAAAATATTTCAAATCTTTGAAATCAGTGTATTGATTATGTTAACATATGTAAAATTAGGGCCAAATTATTTTTTTAACATTTTAATCTTTTTTATAAAGATTTTACTTATTATTTGTAGAGAGAGGAAGGGAGAGAGGCAGAGAGGGAGAGAGACATCAGTGTATGGTTTCCTTCCACCTGCCTCCAGCTACAGACCTGGATGGAGACCTGGCTTGCAGCCTGTAGGCTAAATTATTTTAAGTATAATTTTGTGACTATAGAATGAAAATAACTTTAGTAATAGATTTGATTTAAAGTTTAAAACTAATACTAAAATTTAACGATGTTTCTGTAGTATAGTGGATATCATGTTCATCCCACTAATATAAAATTTAAATGAAGCATTCTAAGGTGACATAGAAAATGTTTTTCTGCTGAAATGAAATTTCTGCTCACAAAATGGCCATGACACAGATTTTAACCCTAGAGATTATGGTACAGCCCTAGAGACAATGGTCATTTCAGTGCCTCACACTTAGTATTGACTTGAGAAAAACATTTCTTGTAGGAAATAATGATACCAAGTGAAAAGCAAATGAGTGATGATTCTTGCAAATTAGGATTGGTTGATGGTATGAGTTAATTTTATTCACATATTGGGCCTTTTCCTCATGATTTAATGATGTGCTTTGATACTATGAAGGACAACAGAGCAGTGAATCACTGTAAAACTGCTTTTGAAGCATGTCTTAAGGCAAACTGAGCTTTTTTTTGTGTCCAGGGTGGGAGGAACAGCAAAAAGCATGCATGAGTCATAGCACAAAAGCACAAAATGTCATTCCAAAGAGAGAGTGATGACCTTATGTCTGAGTATGCAAAATTAAATTGGTGAATTAGCCTGTTTCTCAAAGTTCATACAATGAGGGTGAAACCAATTTTTTATGCCACTGTATTATACAATTACTTTCATGTGATATTCCACATGCATTACTTCTGATTCAGGGTGAAATCATGCCAGATCAGGCAGGGTCCAAGCACAGATTTTCTTGGGCCTGGTACTGCGTTTTGTGATTTGGAACAAGGCGGGCATGCTCAGAGGTTCATTTCTGCCCTCTGAGGTCTGAAACAGGATCTAAGTGTCAGGTATATTGTGATGGGTTAGGCAGAATCAACCTTTCCAAGCTATTTTCTTTTAATTTTGGAAGGATGTTGTTGATTTGTTAGAATTCACATTTATTAATAGGTGAGTTTTGTATTGATTGCTAAATATAAAAAGTACCTTTAGTGTGCATTTTTGCATATTAACTAATCACTGAGAGGAAAATTAGAGGTATTATAAGAATAAAATATGAAAAAAGTCATTTAAAGCAATTTTGGAGGAGAGCTTCTGGTTTTCTCTGAGTCTGTGTCATGGGGTGTTATGCCATGGAGTCCGCTCCCTTTTGTTTCAAGAGCATTTACTGTCATGCCTTCTCATTTATAAATGAGTTTAGATGAATGTCACTTACTGATAGGAGTCTCCTCTTCATGATCCTTTCTCTTTTGTTTAATTTTTATATGTACATATCCATTTTCATGTGGAAACTGTCCAAATTAAACTTTGTGTATAAAAGTTTTCCAGATAACTCTCATGGAATTCTATTAGATATCTATTCTATATTATAAGACTTGGACAAAAAAAAAAAAAAAAAAAAAAAAAAAAAAAAAAAAAAAAAAAAAAAAAAAAAAAAAAAAAAAAGGAAGCAATAATCTATCCAATTAAAACAAGGAAAGAACTCTTGAACTCAACCATGCATATAAGAAAAATAAATTGTTTGAAGTGAGACATGAGGTAATCCTGACTCCGCAAGAGGGAAGCCAAAACGAATCTGGCTTCTAGTGTGCCTATTTGGGATGAAATGTCTCACTGACATCAGTAACTTTGCAAATCACCAAATGTACAATGACTACCTCCCATGAGTCAGAACCTCTATTAAATGACTTTTTAAAATATGACTGCATTTTAGCAAATATGTAAATTATATGAGGCAGATTGGACAGTGTAAAATACCAGAAAAAATGCATTCCTGAAAATTCCAGAATCTATTTTGAGGTTTCTTGCTACAGTCCAGCATCAGAGAAAATGAAAATATGAGAAAATGTACTGTATTTCAGAACAATAAAGTGTGTCCCAGAAAATGATGACCATATTCATAAGCATGATTAGCACAACTCATTTTATAAATTGAGGTTGAGATTTTAAGGAGGCCATTTTAGTGGTCCAATCTGTATTGAATCAGTAGAATTTTGCAACTATGACCTTCCAAGCAACACAATCACTTATGTGCCTAAATGTTTCTATATGCTATGTTTTTTACTTACTAGTACATTTATAGTTAGCATTTGGAAATATTTAGCATTCAACAAATTGTGAGTAGCTTATTGCCTGATTTTTTCTAATAATATCTGTATCCATATATGAATGAACTTCCTTCACCTTTTATAATTCTCAGCAACTTTTGTGTGGCTTGACATTTTCCCCTCACACTTTTTTCCTGTTAATGCACTGGCTGATTAATGGTTTTTAACCCTAGTGGCAGGTTATCTCCATAAGGAACAATATGAATCCCATTCCCTAACCTTATTTCAACTCATTGCTGCTGCTGTTCTGAAGTCAATTGTAAGTGCATATACTTAACTCCATGATTACAAGACAAATACCGTATGTAGGAGGGTGTGAACTTTTCCATATTGTAAGAGATAAGGTCTGGGAGAATGTAGCAATTTTGGCATTTAGTTTCTTAGTGAATTACACATGCAAAACTTCTCTAATGATGTCAAGACTTATTCATTATTCTTGTAAGTAGTGTATAAAACCTAGAGGACATTTGAAGAAAGTATCAGCCTATTTTCTTGGAAAGCTGGTGCTGCTATATGAGTGCTAAAAAATGACTTCATCATAAACCTCATTTCAAAATTTTCTTATATCTACAGGTTGTTTCTGAATATATTAGCAAAGAAAGTGCTATAGACAGAGCAATATTTGAGTTTCCTTCAGAAGAACAATTATGTTGTTGACTTCTTGGTAAAGTGATAATCCTGAGGCTGTATGTGTGAAATATGTGTGTGTGTGTGTGTATGTGTGTGTGTGTGTGTGTTTCCTTCCCAGGGCAACAGCAATAGCAGAATGCTCAGACATGAAGTTTTATAGTGGAAGACCATTGTTTTTCAGAAACATCACCATACTTCCTAATGATCCAATGAACTTTAGTTTTTATAACCAAAATTATTATTCCATAAGAATAATTGTTGAATGTCTACAATGCAGGGGACTTCCTTGGAGGACATGCTGATTTATTTCTCATTGTAGTGTGTTCTCTTTTCTGATGAGGTTAATGTTTATAAGTAGAAATGAAAGTGGACATTTCAGTCACATTCCCCGCAAATACACTGAAAGGCATAGACCTTTTGAAAGATTTCCACAAATTATGTAATATGTATTTCTAATATAAACAACCACCATGATTTTTAAATATAGTAAATCATTACATCATTGAAATTCATTCATTAATTTAACAAATATTATTTAGCTCTTAATAATGTACCAAATACTTTTATAGGCACATCATTAAACAGAAAAAATACTCCTACTTTGGTGGACCTATTGTTCTTTTGGAAGGAGGCAGATTAAAAAGAAACATGAAACATGATGAGTAAGTAAAATATCAGTATCTTGAGCAGGGATGGGTACTTTGGGAAAGAACAAGTAGGATAGTGCGTTCTGGATGGAGAAGGAAATAAGGCTGCAGTACTGCCCTGGTAGGCAGGGTAGGCAGGCCTCTGAGATGATGACATTTAAGCAGAGTTGAAGGAGCTGATGGAAAATCAAGAGGCTGTCTGTGAGAAGAGCATCTCAGACAGAGGAAAGACCCAGAGCAAGCCCAAAGGTGTGAGGGAGCATTCCTGGAATATTCTAGGAAGAAGGCCAGTGGGGCTGAAGTAGAGTGAGGGAGACATGGAGTAGTAGGGGGTAAAGTAGAAGTAGTGGATTAAAGGTGGTTTTGGTGCAGATTTCATTGGGGGAAGTATCACTAACTTCCTATACAGAGAACTGAATCATCTGTAAATTGGATAGAGAAGCCTTATAAGTATTTTGGCTCCAGGTCACCCTGACTTACATTTGGCTATGTGTCTAAATTCATTTTAAATGCCAGCTAACCTCTCTGTAGCCTACTATAATTCTTATTCCATATTGGAATTTGACACTGTGATTTAACCCACTATCTTGCCACAGCCATCTCTTTGCCTCTTGCCCTCCTGAGTGAAAAGGACCCATGTCCCTTCCTAAGGCTGTTGGATTCCTTGAACTCTGGAATTCTACATCCTTTGACTACAAAGAGACTTTGTTCTAGCACTTACCATCCCTCTCCTGTGTCTCCAATGAGTCCTCTTTAAATGACTGTTTCTATTAATACATGCTGAGATATCATCATTTTAAAATTTCTTCCTGGGTCCACTTCTTGCAGCACCTACCAGTCTTCTATTCCGCACAAATGCATGTCCAGTTGAGATGTCCCCTGTACCCAGTGTTCTCATATATAACCATGTACTGGACACCAATATGAAAATCTATATCCCATAGGCACCCTCAATTAACTTGAATATTACCTACTCCTTCTCCCAAACTCCTTTCTCTTTCTTGTCCTTTGTATGGTAAATGGCAGCCCTGCATACCCCAATGCCCAAGCTAGGAACTTGAGTACTATTCTTTTATTTATTTATTTTTTAAACAGTGGCTTTAGATTTACAGAAAAATTGAGAGTAAGATACAGAAATTTCCTTTGTATTTGCTGCTTCTATACATGCATAGCCTCCCCCATTATCAACATCCCTCACCAGAATGGTACATTTATTACAGTTGATGAACTTACATTGATACATCATTATCACCCAAAGTCACAGTTTACATTAGGGCTCCTTCTTGGTGTTGTATATTCAGTAGGTTTGGACAAATGTATAATGACATGTATTCATCACTATAGTACCAGAATGGAATACTTTTCCTGGTGGGCACCATTCTTGATTCCTTTCACCACCACACCCCCTTGTGATAAATTAACTTTGTCTTTTATAGCTTATAATATAAAACTTTCTAAATTATGTCAGAGCTCCAATTTTTATAAAATATATTAATTTCTATTCTATAGGATTTTAAACAAATGCAATATATTTCCATTGTGAAAATAAAATTCATATTAATGAAAGAGGTTGTAACCATTAAGAATTATTAAATGTGAATGAAAAATATAAATTTTATACTTGTCACTATAAAAACTCTAACCAAAGGTGTGATTTTGGCTGAAAGAAAAATACTACCCTTAGTGGAAATTCATTAAATAGGATCTACTGAGAGGAATCATGCCTTCTTTCAGTCATATTACTTCCAACTACACTATAGCCAATCTCACACATCATAAATTATCTCTTACATTTCAAAATCTGCAAAATTAATTTATGAAAAATGTTAAAAGTACCAAATATGTTGTTACAATCAATTTTCTTATCAATGCAGAACAAGAATACATGGGAAAATATACCTAAGTCAGCATCACTAAAACCATGTAAAGATGGAATTTAAGTTTAAAAACAGAAGAAAATAACAGGTGATTATATTTTTATAAGTTCCATTTGTCCAACTAATAAGTATATTTAAAGAGAAACGTAGTTAAAATACCATTTGAAACTTCAGTGACCTCTATAACCAAATGGCAAGAAGACATTGAGACAACATTGGGTAAGGAAGTATATGGTAATTAAAATTACACACAAATCTTTACAGGGATTTGAAAGATAATATTTTTTTTTTTGGTATAAAGGAGAGTGTTTCTGCCAAAGTAAAACAACTGTAGGTTATGAAGAGCTTAGCAGTTGGAGGACAATGAGGCAAAACATTCCAGATTTGAAGAATTCAGTAGGGCACAACTAACAAATGTTGTAAGTAAGAGTACATAATAAACTAGGATATGTGTTAAAAATGCACAAATTTTAATTAAAAGTGACTTATGCATGTTTCCTGTGATATTAGGATTTAAAATTGTGTAACTGTATATGATTAATATATACTTTAATCTTGCCATGATCTGTTTCCAAAGATAACTCTCACTGCTTCAGACTTTAGAAGGTTGGCTCAGAAACAAACTGTCACATGTCAGAAAAGTAATCTCTACCACTTACAGCTAGCTATGTGGCCAATCTAACATGACAGATGGCGCCCTGCCTGTCCTCAGCAGCTTGTGGGACAAAGCTGAGTGTCAACACCACTGGGATGTAGTTATTGCAGTCTCTTGGGTCCAGTTTGGTGTGACCCTGGCAGCACTTCCCCAGGCACTGGTGGGAGCAATGCAGTGACAGAAAAATGAAGAAATGAGAGCTCTTTGATACCAGCAACATTTTCACTTTACTGACAAGTATTTTCACACTGCCTCAGGATAAGTGTTTTGCACATGGTAAATCAAATTGACAAAGAATTGAAAAATTCCATGGGGATTTCATTGTGGCCTAACTTGTGTATTATCCAATGGCTTTCGTTTATATTACCTAAGGAGCTGTGCAATGATCAAAATAATTTTGAAAATATTTTTAGTGATTACAAAGCAGTATCATTTATATTTCAATGTTTGCTAAATTATTTAATGCTTATATTTATCACCAAAACTTCTTTAATCTTTAAAGCAATCCTAAAAGTTTAATATTGTTATTAGCTTCAATTTACAGATGAAATGAGTGAGGCACAGAGAAGTTAGTATGATACAAAACACGTAGATCCAGGGCTAAACCAAGCCATCTGGTTCCAGAGTTCCTATTCGCAATCATTTTACTTTTCTGTATGATGCTTTCTATGCTCAGCCTGTGCAGCATGGATTACAGAGATTGGTAATGCATATATGATGTAAAAGATCTAAAATCCCAAGAATACTAAAAAAAGATCACTAGAGAAATTATTATATTACTTGATTAAACATAAATTTCCCCCAAGAAAGGTATCTTTAAGTTGTGTGTGTGTGTGTGTGTGTGTGTGTGTGTGTGTGTGTGTGTGTGCACTGAGGGAACTGAAGATTTTTTTATTACAACAAAATTAATATAACACAAAAGTATGTGGGAGGGAGAAAGAATGGGAGAGAAACATTGATAAGAGAGAGAAATACAATTGGTTGCCTCTCACATGCACCCAAACTCTGCACCAAAGCTGACTGCACTCTGGACCTGCAACCCAGGAATATGCCCTGACCAGGAGTCGAACCAGCAGCCTTTCACTTTGTGGGCTGATGACTAACCAACTGAGCCACACTGGTAGGGCAGGAAGGTGACTTTAATAGTAAAACAGGCCATGGAGACTATGGTTCTCTCTGATGCAATGGAGTGCTACTTAGCTCTAGTTGCTCCATTAGTAGCCCTGTTCAAGGTACTTATGTGAAAATCCCCATTTAAAAATAGCTGGTTCAATGAGAATAGGTGGGCAGGGGAAGCACTGTGCAGATAAAATACATCTGCAAGACAGATGTCCAGATGAGAACCACAGGACACTAGCTCATGCACTGTGCCCTGTGCAGACTGGCTCTGCCTTGCTCTGCAGCCATAGTTTATGCTTCTTTCCCCCTGCTTACCACACTCTCACCACATTTGGCCTCCTTTTAGGTTCTCAAAGTTTTGGCGCTCTTCCATATCCTGAGTTATTTGTGCTTCTTGTTTTCTGTGTCCATGGCTGTTTTGGGTCGTTCTTCAAACCTCAGCTCAGCTTTCACTTCCTTAGAGCGGTATTTCCTGGCCCCTACTAAAATTACCACCCCACCCTTTGCCCTTTGTTGTCATCCCTTGTACCAGTGGTTCTCTTAAGTGTTGGCTAAAAACCACAGAAGGCCCCAGAGGTCCTCTCCAGGAGCTCCATGAGGTCAAAACTAGTAAGATGTAGATTTTTTTGCTTTCATTTTATGACTATATGTGGAGTTTTCTAGATGCTACATGACAGGCAATATTGCAATAGATAGAATACAGAAGAGATAGGAAAGTTCAACATTAAAGGGATCTGAGAAAAACAAAGTAAAACACTGCCCCTCCTCTCATTAATTTTCTGCTTTGAAAATATAGTTACTCTGATAAAATTATGTTATTTATACTAATATGTAATGGGTTTTATGTTTATTTCTAATACAGTTACACATATTTAAACTTAACTTTAATTTGTAGTACTATAAACATCAATAAGCACAGACCTAATAAGATTTTGAGGTACATAATAATTTTTAAGAGTACAAAAAAGTCTTGAGACCAAACATGTTGAGAATTTTTTATAGATATATATCAAATGCTAAACATTTCTCTGATGGGTTTTTTTTGCTAAAATGTAAGTACCACCTGGACAGGGGCTTTGTAGTATTCACCACCACTTCAGCACCCATTGGCACCTAGAACAGGGAGTGAAACGTAACAGTCATTCAGTAGACATGTAGAATAAATGCATTAATAAGCAAACATATGAACAGTCTAAATGCGGTTGTGTTTAGTAGGATAAGTCTGAGCTAGCCCTGTAGGAACTTTTGCACATAGGCAGTGATTGTGAAACTAACCATGCAGTTAATGCAGAAAAATTAAAGGTCTTCAAATGAGGAAGTATCAATAAAAATGCCATACCAGGGCCCTGGCTGGTGGCACAGTGGATAAAGCTCTGGCGTGAGAACCCAAAGGCTGCTGGTTTGATTCCCCAGCCAGGGCGCATAACCAGGTTGCAAGCCAGGTCTCCAGCCAGGTCCGTAGCCAGAGGCAGGTGAAAGGCAACCATATATTGATGTTTCTCTTTCTCTCTCTTCCTCTCTCCCTTCCTCTCTCTCTCTCTCTGGAAATAATGGATGGAATCTTTAAAAAAAATGATAAAGTGCCATATAAGAAAGATTGTTTTATAGTGAAAGTTGAATAAAATAAAATTACCTTATTTTCCCACAATTTTTACCAACTCTTCAACCCACTCCTCCCTTTGACTTTTTGAGTGGGCAGAAGCTTTTGAAACCTTTGTGCATTTTTTACAGCTATAAATACACATGTGCTAATGAATGAGGTCATATCAAGTTAAATGGAACACTGACAGAGAGCACAATTTAGTTCATTAGTAAGGCATGACAAATTTACAGCCAGAAACTCACATTGACTTTTATAGAGGAACATAAATTAACGGTGGCCAGTGTTAAAGCCTGAACTCTTTGAGGAAAAAAATACACATATTCTTCCAAGGCAAGCAGTTAATATAAAGCAAGGAGGTGTTGCATCTGTGGTGTGATTTGAAGGACCCTAGGGGAGGTCTTTCTTCCTCCCACCCAGGGGGACACAAGTGTCTAAACTCTATCTTTAGAAAACCATTCTTTAAAGTGTCTCTTTTGTGCTTTTAAAATACAAATCCCATAGAGAACATTAAGAATTTGAGCTCTTGTATCAAATACCATGTTACATTAGCTGCTTTATCTCAGGAAACCCATTGAAGGTCTCTATGCTTCAATTTATAAATTTGTAAAATAGAGATTGCTATAGAATTGTTCTGAGAATTAACACAAAAATAAGCAGGGCAGTCCCGGACCCCTGGTGCATCCTCCGGTGGTATTATGTTTATTGTGATAGTATAGTGGGTAGCACAGGAGGCTGAGTGTCAAGAAAGACTAAATGGACAATAATCCTGATTAGGTGATTTAGCATGTCAACTTTGATAAGAGAAGAACAGACTGGATATAATTCAGTTAAAAGGGAGAAAATCTATTTAACAAATGAATGTGCTGAGTGGAAGGAATAAATAATAACTAAAAAAATATATATATAGCTCTGGCTGGTGGCACAGTAGATAAGGTCCCAGCCTGTGAACCCAAAGGTTACTGCTTCGATTCCCAGCCAGGGCACATAACCAGATTGCAAGCCAGGTCTCCAGCCAGGTCCGTAGCTGGAGGTAGGTGAAAGGCAACCAAACATTGATGTCTCTCTCCCTCTCTGCCTCTCTCCTTTCTACTCACTCTAAAAATAATAAATTTAAAAAATTATGTGGCTCTTGGTCTCAGGAAGTTTACAGTTTAATGGGGAAAGGACTAGTATAAACCAAAGACCACTTTAGTGGAGGCATTGACAAGGTGAAATGGAATCATGGAAGAGGAAGATAACGATTTTGATTAGTGGCACCAGAAAAGACATAGAAGAGAAAGGGACTTTCCAGATCAACTTTGGACACCAGATGTTGCCACGCTACTCAGGAGGTATAGGCCCATTCAGATGGAGAAGGAAGCACTGATTGAGCCTGTTTCTATATTGAATGCACAGTGCTTCGTATTCAGTAAGTTAGTGTAGTATAAATGAGCTATTGGAGAAAGAGTCAAAAATACCATGGTGAACGTTGAACTCTACAAGTTATAGGCTGCACTTCTACACTGCAAGAAAGAGACAGACTTTGAAAAATTTTGAGCGTCGGAGTTTTTGATCATCTGTCATCATCTGCTTTATAAGAAAATAAGCTTTGATAACAAGGCAAAGAGAGAACCAGTCAGAGGAAAGAATAAGCCTGAGAAAGAATCCAGAAGGTGAAGGACCTAGAACTGGAGTTAAAGATGAGAATTAGAACCCATAGGACCCAAAACCTTTTTGGTTTGAGGAGTGAGGGACTAAGCACAAAGTATGATGCTGAAATCTGTATCCTAGAAACTGCTAAGAGGCAATTAAATGAATAATGCTCTTGGAAAAAGGGGATGCTGGGGTGGGGAAGAAAATAACTCACCTTGCAATAAATCATACGATTCTAAATACTAACAGGAAGAAAACATATTTGAGGTGCTCATGGCTCCTCTAACTCACTTGCTCACAATGCATTGCATGGAGAGCATCAGTCCCTAGAATTCAGCTCTGATGGAAGAGCTCTGGTGTGAGGTCTACAAAGGAGGAGCACGCAGAAATGGGAGGCTGTGTAGAAAAACATCACCCACTGCATATTTTTACTTCTCTGAGAGTTTTTATGAGGCTATAAATGTTTAAAGTAACACAGAAAATTTGTGTTTTTAACATTCAAGAATGGACCTATGGATGAGTAGGTTTGTATATCAAGCAACCTCTGCTAGTCTCGTAGTGAGATGTCAATTTTTTTGCTACTAAAGTACACACTTTCATTATCGTTTTACCAGCTAATTAGAGTTAATTGTGAACATTAAATTCTTATGTGATTACGTACAGCCTTACCAAGTCTGTGTATATGAGAGAGGAGGGGGCATTCTAGTTCATTTCGTCAAGTTACTAAAGATTGCTCTCAGTTGCAGTATCGGGGTTTAATGTAAAAATACCCTTTTGAAAAACTGCTGTTCTCATTGCAGTTAAAATTATACTCATACTACATTCCATTAACATACACAAGGCATTTTATGCTCTTAGCAATAGTAAGTAACCTTTGCTTATATGTCTCATTTTAAATGTGTATTTCAGTGTTGTTATACAGCTTATGTTTTATCAAAGCTTATAATGTTTGTAATGTGGGCAATTCCTG
The DNA here is from genome assembly GCA_004026585.1 of Noctilio leporinus. Taxonomy (NCBI): domain Eukaryota; kingdom Metazoa; phylum Chordata; class Mammalia; order Chiroptera; family Noctilionidae; genus Noctilio; species Noctilio leporinus. The sequence goes on from PVIW01001203.1 coordinate 295,826, forward strand.
ATTTACATATAAGGTGTTTACCAAATGTTGTTGGTTGCCCCAGTTCCTTTTATGACACTTGGTATGGCCACAATAGCAGGCTTTAACTGGAACCCTGCAGTCTTCTACATGGAATTTCTCCAGATGACAGTCACACCCACCCCACCCCAAAGATCAAGTTTTCACATCATGTAAATTTAATGAGTAGCCTTTGCTTCCAGGGAAAGGAGCGTATATGGTCATCAGCTGGTGACAAGTACATTCACTAATGAAGATCTATATTAATAATGAAAATCCTATTTTAATATAGAAATGTGGGAGCTAGAAAATGAATATTTGCAGTTTCTGGGGCTGCCTCAAATCTGCCATTTGTGATGGTCTTCACTGGAAGAGAAAGCAGCAGTGTTCTGTACCCTAGAAGTCACAGGTTGGTGCCTACAGGTCAGATTGACTATCAAACATGTATAGCTTCACCAACACAGTATTAAAAAATGACTCAGTTGTCCATGTTTTTAAACTGCAAATTTTCATAATAAAAACAAAATGGCTTCTCTTGAAAAACAGAAAAATCTGTCAGGACAGAGACAATAGGAGCTAAGAAATGCCCACCCCCCTAGACAGGGCCTGCACCTCTCCTACCCCTATTGCCCTCCTCAGGCCTTCCTGAATCCAACACTAAAACCACAACCCAGCTTCAATTTGTCCCCAGTTTATACTGTCCCCTAGGCTGCTTGATTAATTCACATTTGTATTTGGTCTCTAAAGGTGTGGAGTGCTTCCTTCTCATGATGGCTTCCACAGGGAGAAGGTTAACTAGTATGTGTGTGAATTTATACATATGGATGTATAAAGAAATGATAAATATGCCAGAAGCATACTTATGCTCCTGGCATATTTATTCCTATGGGCTATACTAACAAGTTACAAAATTTCACAAAGCACCTGACACAAGACAGGGAAACAAGGAGGTCAGTGGACTCAGCACTGTTGACAAAAGTGAGGACAGCATTAACTCTACAGTATTATTATTTATAACTTTTTCCTTTGAAAAAATTACTTTGAAATACTGTACTTTGATTAGGATGTGGATCCCTATATAACAAAATGGCCTATGTATACACCAAGATAAATATATTTTCTCTATGTTTCAAGATGTATAATTTATTTTAAAATATTATAATCCTTAATTTGAAAATTATGAATTTCTATAATGGCGTGTTAAATTGGTAATTTAATGTTTATTAACAAATATATGGTTCCCAAATAGGGATTCCTCCAATGACCATTCTAACATAACCCTTTCCCTGAAATTCTCTCTCACTTGTTTTTGCTTATTTGAAACCTGCTTACACTTGTTGAAGCACATGCTTCATAGTTTTCACAATTTCAGCATCGTGTTGCTTTCTGCACTTGCTCTAAGCACATCTAGTTAGCAAATGTGTCAGTTTTAAAAGCTATATAGGCATAAGAACTTGCTTTTGTGGGAAGCATATTTTTTCAATTATATTTCAGTGATTATGCAATTACAGTTGTTCCAATTTCCCCCTCTTGCTCCCTCCACCCAGCACCCACACTCCCTCAGGCAGTCCCCATTCCATTGTTCATGTTGATAAGTCATGCATGTAAGTTCTTTGGCTACTCCATTTCCTATGCTGTGCTTTACATCCCAAAGGCCATTCTGTAAGTGCCTATTTGTACTTCTTAATCCCCTCACATCATCACCCATTCACCCATACCCCGTCCCCAATTGGCAAATATCAAAATGGGGTCCTGGGTGGAGGGTAAAGGGGAGAAAATTGGGACAACTGTAATAGCAAAATAAATAAAATATATTTTAAAATGCTCTCTGTATTCTTGGTTCTATCTCTGTTCTTCTTTGCTTAGTTTGTTTTTTAGATTCAGTTGTTCATAAATATGTATTTATTACCATTTTATTTTTCACTGTTATGATCTTCATTTTCTTAAATAAGTTCCTTTAACATCTTGACAAACCTTCTAGCCTGCAAAGTTTCCTTTGAGAAATCAGCTATGGTCTTATGAGAACTCCCCTGTAGGTAACTAATTGCTTTTTTCTTGCTGCTTTTAAGATTCTCTCTTTATCTTTAAATTTTGACACTCTAATTATGATGTGTCTTGGAGTGAGTCTCTTTGCATCCATCTTGTTAAGGACTCTTTGTGCTTCTTAGATTTGTATATCTATTTCCTTCACCAAATTAAGGAAGTTTTCTTTCATTATTTTTTTCAAATAGGTTTCTAATTTCTTCCGCTTCCTCTTCTCCTTCTGACATCCCTATGATGTAAATGTTGGGATGCTTGAAGTTGTCTCACGGACTGCTTATTCCATCATTGTCTTTTTAGAATTGGTTTTCTTCTTGTGCCCATTGGTGGTTCTTTGCTTGCCTATGTTCTAAATCATTGATTTGATTCTTGGCTTTATCCACTCTACTGTTGTTTCCCTATAAATTGTTTTTTATTTCAAATAGTGCATCTTTGCATCTATCTGGATAGAAGAGCATATAAAAATATGCTCTTAAAGTCCTCACTTAGTTCCTTGAGTATCTTTATAACCAATGTTTTGAACTGTGTATTTGATAGATTGCTTATCTCCATTTTGTTTAGCTCTTTTTCTGGAGTTTCGATCTTTTCTTTCTTTTGAGCCATGTTTCTTTGTCTCCTTATTTTGTAAGCCTGTGCTTTTCTTTATGTATTAGGTAGAGCTGTTTTGCCTCTGTGTCTTGGTTATGTGACTTAACATAGTAGGTATCCCGTAGGGCCCAGTGGCACAGACTTCCCTACACCTAAGCTGTGTTCTTGAGATGTACGTTTTGTTGGGCTGAGTATACCCTCCTTTGTAGTTGAACCTTGGTTGCTGTTGGCCAATCAATGGGATGGATTTACCCAGGCCAATCAGCTCTAAGGATTGACTGTGACCCCTCACCACCAACTTCCACTTTGTGGAGGATCAGCTATTCAGGGGATAGGATGTAGTGCTCCAACATGGTCTGTAGCTGTCTACTGGGTGTGCTGGCCCTGTGGTTTCTTGAGTGGTGCAGGCCAAAGTCAGCCCCCACATATTTTCTGGTCAGGGCCACCCTGCATGACCTATAAAGCAACCTAAGATGGATGCTACTTGTGCTGGGCTTGAGGATTCCAAAGTGAAGCCATGTTGTGAATCTAGGCTGGCTGCTGCTATTACTGGGCCTGGGCCCATTTAGCCAGAGGTATGGAGGCTGGGTGTTCATTGAGGCCAGCTGTTGCTTGTTTGATAGAATTTAGGAAATTGTGAAGCTTGAGCCAAGACCTGCCATTCATGTGAAAAAGTCATTGTTAACAGATTGGATGGGACAGAGCCTCAGTGTTGGCCAGGTTAATGCACATACCTGCCAGTTCTGTGGCTCTGTGTGGAGAGATTTCAGAAAAGGGACAGTAGCCTTTGCCTGATTTCTTTCTGGGAGAAAGCTGTTTCCTAGCTACCTCCTTAATGCCAGACACTTCAGTTTCTCCCTCTGTGTACCAGTGGGTTCCTTTCAAGCTGCTACCCTGTTACTGGAGCTTAGAGAGAATGAGTCTGAGGAAGTCCATGTGCAGGTTCTTCAAGTGGAACTGCTTGGGACTCTAGAAGTTTCTTTCACTGACTGAATCTCTGCTGGTTTTTGCAGAAATTATAGTGATTTATCTTCCTAACATTGGGACCATGGGTTGGGGATCCTGATGTGGGGCTGGAACTCCTTGCTCCACAGATATTCCTTCTAAATTTTTATCCACCATACCTGGGTGTGGGACCAGCCTGCTCCATGTTTCTGCCCCTCCTACCAGTCTGGATGGATGGAATTCCTTTAATTCTATTGTTGTCACACTTCCATTCCACTCAATATTTGATGGTTCTGAGCGATGGTTGGTCTATACTTCAGTTGTAATATTGATGCAGATGTTTAAGGAAACAGGCCCTGTTTACCTATACCTCCATCTTGACTGGAAGTCCATGTGAAGTTTATTCTTAATTTTTTGACCATAGAAATCTTGTTTATTTGTAGACATATTGTCTATAAGTGCAAATAAATGATTTATATATTTTAGGTGCTTCATATTTTTAGTAATTATTTAAAATTATTATTGCATTATAAGAACCTCTAAGAATGAGCTCCTTAGAATACCCAGTTTTCAGCTTAAACACACACCTTCCCCAACTGCCCTGTCAGTTTCCAGGAGTGCCTATTATAATTCTGCAGAGTTGTCACCAGGGAGCTCACAGATAAGCCCAGCTCCACCCAGGTGACAGAATCTCTTCATAAATAAGTAGAAAAACATGTAAAAGTAAAAATAATTGTGTTAGAAGAGTTAATTCTAGATCTTTTGAAAAACCAGTACATTTTTAAAAATGTGATTTTCATTTTGCAAATTTCATTTGAATTTTTTAACATAATCTCATAGGAAAAAAATACTGAACTCAGAAGACAGTCTTTCTTTTAATCTTAGGACTGAGAATCAAGATCAAGTTACGTATTGTATTCTTGAAAATTAACTTTACCTGAGGATCACTTTTTTTATAGGAAATTGAATATGTGATCTGCATGGTACAATTTAATGCAAATTAATTGAGCAAATATATTTGAAAGAACTTTAGAATTTTTTAAAAAGATTTTATTCATTATTTTCAGAGAGAAGGGCAAGGAGGGAGGAAAAAAGTGAGAGAAGCATCAATGTATGGGCTTTTCATCTGCCTCCAGTTATAGACCTGGCTGGAGACCTGGCTGGAGATCTGGCTTGCAACCCAGTTATGTGTCCTGGCTGGGGAATCAAACCAGTGACCTCTGGGTTTGAAGGTCAGCACCAATCCACTGAGCCACACCATCAAGGGCAGGGCTTTAGAATTTTTAACCTGCTATAATAACATAAGTTATTGTCATTTAAATTGTTAGGTGTTATTAGAAAAGATACTTATTCAACACTATGTGCAAAACACTGAATTTGGCACTAAAAGGGATAACAAAAGAAGCAAAATATAGTACCTCCTCTTAATACATTTATAATAGGAACAATAATGTAAGAACCCATATCCTTGCAGACCAAGTAAAAGTAAACACAGAATAAAGTAAATGTTATGGACATAGAAGGAGAAAGATCAGGAAAATCTGGATGTTTAATCTGCATGCTTAAATATAGAAAGCTGAATTTTAGGAAGAAATATTTCAGGCAAAAGAGATAACAAAGGCCAAAACAGGGATATAAAATGTTTGGACTATGTTTATGGCATATTAAATAGTCCAGTAAACCAGATTGGAAGATATGTTGAGAGGCATCATGGATGATGATATGGCTAGAGGGGTTAATTAAATATTATAGATTGTTTTTATAATATTTTATTTATTATTTTCAGAGAGAGGGGAAGGGAGAGAGGGAGAGACACATCAATGTATGGTTACCTTTCACCTGCCTCCAGCTACGGACCTGGCTGGAGACCTGGTTTGCAACCTAAGATTCTAAGTATATATTTAATATATGTGAAAATGAAATTTATAAAGAAAAATAGTTTTGTGTCTCTGATACAGCATCATTAATTGTTAAAGGATAAGAAGACTGTAGATATAATTAATTTCATGTATTCATATTTCAGAGAGCTCATATGACCAGTTTAAGATCACAAATGTAATTAATAATAGAGGGGGTTTAAAGAAATACTATGTTAGAAAGATTGATATTGCTTCAGAGCTTATGTAAATGCTACATCCGATGAAGATAGTAAAAACATTTAAAAAATCATTTTAATATTGAGGTGATAAAAAAAACCTAATAGGTGATGTAGGGCAGTATGAAATCCAGCAGAAAAGATACGGTGAAAGCTGGGGAAACAATGAGAAGGAATGACAGATGTTGATTCAAGTTGTCTGGGAAAATCATAGCACCTTTATCAGTAGAAGACAAACAAGGCAAAGAGCTGGTTTGAAGATAAGATAATGGGTTCTGATCAACACATACTGAGCTGTAATTATGGTTAGAAATTCAGGAATAGACATTTATTAGGCATTTGGGAAGATACCTCAGGAAGTAAGTAGAATGTTAAGTGATAGATTTAAGAACCATCTACATCTTTGAGAATCTATGGAAATAAAAACTATTTCATCTGGCTAAATATTTTGAAAGCTATAAGGTATGGTGTTTATTATTATTATTATTATTATTATTATTGATCTCCTGTGTTATATCCAGTCTCTATTGATATTTTCTGTAAAACTAGATAATTGAAGATAACTTTAGTAACAACATAAATAACCTCTGCAGCATTAAATTAAGCATTGAACAAAAACTCCATAAAGAGGGAGACATGATGTTTAATTCAATAATGTATTCTCAAAACCTAGTTGTTGGCAAGTAATACACACTCAGGATTATTCTTTGAAGAATGAATGTTTTTATTTCAATAATAGTTAAGATTTTTTTTAAAGTTTGGGATCATCTCACTAATGGCTTTGAGCATTTAAGGTAATAGCTAGATTCTGGCTTAGTATATATTTGATTTGCTATATTGCCACAAATACTTCATTTAAATGTGAAGTAGCCATAAAATTTAGTAACTTCTAAAATTTAGACATTTTATTGGTTATTCAAAGCAGGCTGATAATATTAAAAACCACTGCTATTAAATATGTGACATCATGTTATTCAGTGACAAGTGTAACTGCAAATTATATTATTACAAGTGCCTGCATTTTTCTAATGTCTTTATACTAAGTTTCCAGAACTAATTCACCTGGAAGCAACATCCTTTGGAAAAGTTATATACATATAGATTTTAAGGATAGACATTCCTATGGTTTAGGAGTAGTGGATTGATGAATAGATTTAAAAATCAAAGCTTTACCAAACATAGGAAAAAAATAACTTCCATGTGCCCTGTAGTCATAATTTGCTCCGTAGTGCTGTTGTCAGAAAATAAAATGGTAAAGGAATGTTCATATTGGTATGTTCTCATTTTCTTGTGTTTGTTCAACTGGGTAAAAATCTTTGCTAATTAAGTGAAAATCCATATTATTTCATCTCAATACCTTTGACTTAAAGTCATACATAAAACTATGTCAACATTCCTGACACAAAATAAACAAACATCAATTAAAGAAGAAATGCAAAAGCATGCTTCAAAGGTACCGAAGGAAGAAAGAGCACTAACCAAGCAGTAGGTCTCCCCAAACAGAATGGTTTATGCCCAAGAACACGCGTCCTTCGTGGTATTTTATGAAAATAACCAAGCAAATAAGCAAAGGTTTGTGTGGGTGGCCTCCTGCTCACTGTTTATCTCCACTGACTGAATGTACTTGCAGCACTGTTTCTGCCGCTGCTGGAGGAATAATGACCATGGGCCCTTTGACTGCTGGGTTGGATCTCAAACCCCCATTCTGGGTTTCTGTCAATTAATCTTACATTTTGCTCCTGGATTGAGATTGTTTTAATACAATCAAATGCAAAGAGAATAACATCGCTATAGCACTCACATTGTTGGGCAGAGCTCAGGCCATAGACAAGTTTGACTGTGTTAAGTCAGTTCTCTCAGTCATGTTGCAACAGTATTTCAAGGGGCACAGTTGGACCTGCTGTATACCTGAGCTCATGTTGGCAGCTGGTGTTCCATTCTGTAAAGCAGCCATAATGCAAATGGTGAAGTAGCTTAGGGAAGCAATAGTAATGTTCATAATATTCCTGAAATGTTAATGAAAAAAGAAATAGTTGACCATCAGGGAAGATTCATAATCATTTTTTAAAACTTATTTTTATTATAAATTTAAGCTGCTGGACCATAGTTGTAGTTTTAGCCTAATAATTTCTCCTCGGAAATAGTATTCTTGCTGACTGGAATGTGGCATATAAATATTCGCCTGTATACACTTGCTAGGTAACAACTAACCGCAAGATAAGTTCATAGGAATTAAGGCTTCTTTGAATAAAAACTAAGTAGGTGTTCTATAATTAGCCTTTTGTACTTCATTAAAGAATTGTTTCTCAAATTTAAATGAGTTTGTAGCCCAGTGAGATAGTCCTGAAAACACATTATTTAAAAATTAATGATCAGCCCGGCTGGGGGCTCAAGGAATAGGTGCTGGCCTGCGAATCCAAAGGTTGCTGGTTCGATCCCCAGCCAGAGCACATAACCAGGTTGCAAGCCAGGTCTCCGGCCAGGCCCGTAGCTGGAAGCAGGTGAAGGGCAACCATACATTGATGTCTGTCTCCCTCTCTGCCTCTCTCCCTTCCCCTCTCTCTAAAAATAACAAACAAAATCTTTAAAATTAATTAATTAAAAATAAAAAATAAATTATCTGACAGATTTACAAAGAGGCTCCTAAACCAAAACATGTGTAAACGATGTTAGAAATTTCTAAGCTGCAGCTCAGAATCATTTTTCGTGCCAACCACTGAGCTGGAGGCTGAGATAATCATCTCCAAATAAGGCCTCATGCCTCCTCTCAGAGAGCAGTTTTCCATCCAGTGGAACCAAGAGACTGTCAGCCTTCTGGGCAGTTTCATGGTGCTAAATTTCAGAGTGTCCCCCTGAATATTTGTTAACACAGAAAACACACCTAAAATTATATCAACTATACATTTGATTTAAATCTTCCTATTGCTTCTTTGTTTTCAACATGTAGATTCAGTTCATGTAGTCGATTGAGAGGACTAGCGGGTGCCCTCATTAAAGAGGGTTTTAAAGCATTTATGAGCTTACTGAATCCACCTAAAGCTTGATGTAAATCTCTAGGATTAACTTGGAAATGGCAGAGCAGAAGCTCAGGTATTCTTCCTGGGGAACAAGCATTTCCAAAACAACCAACTCTAAGACAGGAATACCACAATTTAGCAATACGCTTGTTAGAAATAACAAAGAAGTGATTTCTTGTGGTTAGAGAGAAGAAAAAAAGGTATCCAAATGTGTATGTGTAAAACGTTACAATGCTTCCTCTATATAATTAAAATAGACGTAGTTCCTTTCACATAATAACAACAAAAGCGGGGGAGGGGAATTATCTTGGGTTTTCACCATCGTGTATTTCTCTTGGAGTTACGGTCTAAGAATTAAGATATGATGAATGCCTGTTTCAGGAGAGACTTTTAGACAAAAATGTCAAATGATGATAAATGAAAAGTCAAAAAAGCCTGAAAACTGAAAAGCTCTTCTGAAGTCCGAGCGTTGCAGTGAAGGGGACAAATAATGTAGCTCTAAGAAGTTCAGAAGTTCAGACTTCATACTCTTTAGATACCATTCACTTGCACATGTTTAAGGTTCAGTTATATTTCAGTTCAAGTTGGAGGGGAAAGATTTATTGCTTCTTTCGACTAAGGCCCCTAAAATAAAGGGAAAGATACAGTGGAGTATTACCTCTAATTCATACTTGCTCTATTTCAACCTGGAGCTAGTAGTCTGGGCTAAAATGCATTGGATCTAATTGAACATTCCAGGGCTGTGACAGAGGATGTAAAAAGGATGGTCTCTGACCTACACTTCACAGCTTCATGAAATTGAATTAGCTCACTTTGATGAAACTGAACCTTCTTTTTTCTATTTATCTCAGGCATTTAAAACTTTTCTTATTCATTTTGCGCATTCTCGCTTATGTATGATTTGTAAACACCAATACTTATGCCATCGTTTGCTTTATTTCATGTTTTCCTTTTCTGTACAAATAGGGACTGAAGTTCTTCCTCATAAATTCTGTGGTGTCATGAATTTGCAATATAAAACTCTAATCTCTAACTATCTTGAGAGCAAAACCCTGGTTTGCTGGGCATTGTTCACAGAGCTTTTTCAGTTTCCAATATATCTGGACATCTATGTAACTAAATATTTTCTTCTGTGGTCTGGTATAGGGTCATCAATGAAAGCAGATGAGAGCCCTACAGGCAAACATTTTTGCTCTGTCATGACAGAGATCACTAGGTCTCAAACCTGCCTGAACATCAGTATTGTCAGGAAGATTTATTTAAGGTATACATCTTCAGCCCCACCCAAAGAAATTGTGACCCAGTGGTTTACAGTGGGGCCTGTAATACATAAGCTTATAAGACTCCTAAAAGCTTTTCTCATATCCAGAGAGATTTAGAAGTCTACATTGTTTAAGGTAGCGGATACCTAATGGTCTTTTTAATGTGTCAGTGCTGTATGTGGTTGAGTCCTTTAGATGCATTTAAAAAAATAAGGTGTAATTAAAGCAATATCTTAGTTACACAACAAAACTCCCCGTATCAGAGTTTAGCATCTGAGTATTACTGAAGTTTTAGGGAGAAGAAAAACATTTCAACTGTTTGATTATCTTTCCTGCTTTGTGAACATAGAATATCTTTGGTCATATTTAGAAACATCACATTTAGTAACAAGATGTTAATAACTGTCATGTAACTAAGACACAAGTAACATTTATAAACATTCTTAGTTTGCTTAGTTATCAACGAATTTTTAGTTACTTTTTAGATTTTTTTATGCTGACTCTAAGCTGCAATTAGTCTGATTAAAATACTTCCCTCAATATTATGGTCAAGTGGTCAGGGTTCTAGAGAAAGGGAAGAAGGAATGACCTTGTAACAAATCTATAAGTTTATTTGATAGATTTGAGCACTCATAAGGAAAATATTTTAATTTTTTATGATATAATCTTGGATGTAGACAGAACCCTTTGAAAAGGTTTTTGAATTTTAATATACCTTAAACCAAACATGTATATACCGTAAACAAATATTTTGTCTAGTGATAAATAATTCTGAGATGTCCTGACTGATTTAGCAATGAATCTTGACATTTAGCTGTTTTTGTTGTTGTTGTTGTTATTTGTTTATTTGTTTTGCTTTTTTTTTTTTGTCTTTCCTTGTGTTTTCCTTTTCTTTTTAACCACTGAACACTTATGAAATTAATTTATTTGGCTTAAAAATGTGGCACATGAGCATGTACTGAATTTGAATTTCCTTCCTGAAAGGGTTCCTATGTCACTGACATCAACCCTGCATCATTAATTTAATGAAAGGCCTGCATATATATATGAAATTTGTGAGGTTAGTTCTCAGCGACTGCCCCAACGGATCCCATTAGCCAATGGCATGTGGTTGTTAGAATGAAATAAGAGGGAGGAAAAGGGAGGATGGAAGGATGGGGCTAGTGTTGATTTTTGCTTCAAACTCAATCTCAAGGGCTATAATTTTCATTCCAAAGTATAGGGGAGGCAAATGGAGTCCCTGTTTAGGTTGCTAACACCTTGAATTTCTGCTACACTTGATGGCTTGGCAGGGGTGGGACCACTGACCCAGGTAAAGGATCTGGTTCATTTTCCTGTCGGTTAGCTCCTCACCAGTACTAGAGATGTGTACATGGATGACTTTCTCTAGTAACAGAAGTGTCAGTAAGATAGTAAGACAATATAACTTTTTTTCCAGAAAAAAAATATATATACATAATGATTCTTTGGTTATTAATCCTTAAACTCTGAGGCTGAATTATACAGTTTGAATTGGCATACATTTCTCTCCTGACCTATTTTTTCCACCATTGCAGGATTTGGGATCCAGGGAAAATGTCTGGTTGGGATGTCCTCATTAGTTCGAATGCTGTGTAGAGTGGTAGTGCCAATCTCTCCCTGCTTTTGCTAATCCTTTTTACTTCCAGGTGATCATTTTGTTAGTTCTTGATGAACTTATATTCATGCTTCTTCTTTCAGTGTGGGTGCTTTATCATGTATCAAAAGTAGACTTGCTCCTGAATGGACAGAAAGTAACAAATGTTCAAAACTGCAGTTTTAAAGGGGTCACTTTTAAAGTTCAAATTATTTATAAAATCCTTTATTTTTCTGACACCTTTAGAAAATTGGAACAATGAGTTTCTACCTGCATATTCATAGAGAGTCCTCCAAGAAATAATGATAATGATGACTTATACATTTTGAAAACATTGATAATGATAATTAAAATTCCTTTGCTAATTCATATAAGACTATTAATAACTGTGTTTTATCTGAATACGTTTAATCCATATATCTCCTCACACACAATCCCTGTTTAAGAAGCAAGACATAAATTTATAAAAGCTTATCTTTTATATAAATACATGATAACAAGGCCACTAAATATGTGCCAGGTCTAGTTAAAACATAATGTGAGTGATTGAGAAAAGTTTATTTCTTAGAAGAGCTTCATAGTGAAGTGAAGTGACATCTAAACACAAGGAAAAAGTTATCTCCTCAGCTCACACTGGTGCTACAACTGGTCATTTCAAAGACAGTAAACTGTTAACATTCTAATCTCTTTTTATAGGGGGTCCCTTGAGTTTCCATCATGTTGATTCCACTAGAGTCCTCCAGGCCTGTGATTAAGATCAAAGACGCTGAAGTAAGACTGCCCAGGGAGCCAGGCCTGATTCTGCCACATTAGTAGATGCTGTGAATGTGGGCATATTATCTAAACATCTCTGCATCAGTTTTCTCAACTGGATACAAATAAAAATATGTGTATTCTCATATGTATGGTAACCATCCATCTTAGTTTGCCAAGCAAGGACAGTCCCCATTTATTCCAGTTGTTCGAAAGTAATTATTACCAGCTCCCCCATTCAAACTCAGAATGTTTCATTTTAGATGCTATAGACTCTCTTCTAATTTGTCTTGTATGAAGACCATATAAACTGATCCATAATTATGTAAAGAGTTTAGAAAAATATCACTTATAAATATGAGATTATTATATTTCTTATCTATTATGATTCCATTGTAAAAGAAACAGAATTGACAGAAAAATCCAGAAACACATCCCATGCCCTGGGCAGTACTGCAGTGGGCAGTGCAGTAGCCTAGACATTCTAAACACCCTCAAAATGTCTATTTTCAAAAAACACTGTGTCTTGTCTCATATCCAAATTCCAAAACAATGCAATTATGTCAGTGGATCCACATTTCAAAAATTTCAAACCACAGGAATAAGAAAATGCAAAAATAGAAAGTGATGTTATGGGTAGAAAATATATATGGGTGTTAGTCTTGGTCTCTTAAGCAGATGCTACTTTTGGCAAATAAAATGTTACATATTAGTCCTAATGTAACTGGTTTTAACTGTTGAGTAAACATCCTTTCCCTAAAAATATGAAAGAGCACAAATGCCCACCCCATTAGTACAGTGAATTGAGGCCTGTGAAAAACCCCAGGTGTCTCTTTTCCACTGTAGTCACCTCAGCCCTATCCAAGTACCCAAGGCCCTTGGTGTGACCCAGGATCTAACAACTAAGAGCGGCCTTTCCAGCCCAGCAGGGGATCCTGAGGACTGCACTCCACCTTACAAGGCTGCAACCTTTCTAATGGGAGGTACCTGTGCAGTTCCTTTTCTGGCCCAGCAAAGGGGACAGCATGAGAAGATAGTTTCAAAGCATGATCAGCTAAAGGAGCAGTAAGTCTCCATTCACCATGTAACTTCAAAAGCTGCCTCCTTGTGCAAGTTCGAGTAAAATCTGCTCTCAAGGTCACTTGAAGCAAAAAAAGGGGAAAAAAAAAAAAAAGATAGGAACGCTTGGAAAGGCTTTCTCTCATTTTCTTTGGTAGCATTTTTGGGGGAAGCATAAGATTTTCCAGAATTAAAAGAACGTTTTCTTCAATAACCTCACCTAAAATATATAACCTATTTTTCAGTATTATTTTGATGTCTACTTTATAATCATACTATGTTAGAGCAAAATCATTTTTATTTGCATAATAACCTGAGCTTTCATAATGGAGATTATGATATTATTTCATTTTCTTTGAAAGAATGTCACAACAGAATCTCTTTTCCCTTGATAGGAATTATGAATAATAAGTGACATCAGCTACTGTTCCAAGGGGATAGACATCCATTTCAAACCAGTCATGTTGTTAAGGTCAGGGATTAAGCAGCATGTATAACAATGACATGATAATAATGTGGGGCGCAGTCCTGGGAGAGTATCTTGACTCTCCACTGGGAATGTTCTCAGAGACCCAACTGGGAAATACAATAAAGGGTTCTTCTGTTTCCAACAAATTGTGTCTGAGTCTGGTTTTGGTGCTTTGTCACGAATGACACTGTCAGTTCTTTGGCATTTGCAGCCTGTGTAATTGCATAAAAGTAGAGAGCACAGGCAATTAGAGAAGACAAAGGTTTCAGAAGCGTGGAAAACACCCACAACAAACAGACAAAAAATGTTAATGATTTTCACCTTTCAATCATGTTTTTATCATATTAAAATGAATATTTTTACTCGGTAACTATCTGATGTTTACAATTAAAATTAATATGCTCTTTTTGTGAACATGTACCACATTTAAGGTGCATTTCAATTTGTTTTTACTGGTAGTGGATTACATAAACAAATATTTCTTTATTGCTTGGCATCTTTTGCAGCTGTTTTGTACTGTGTCTGCATGTTCTTTTCTGTTTTTCTCTACATGTTCTGAGACCATTACCCATAAAAATGCAGTGTTCCCTGCTTCATGAGGCCCTCTCAACTGATTTTAGTACTCATTATTCTTTTCTTCTCTGAACTTAAACACTGTAGGTGACACTATGTATGATAGATTGAATAATGGCTCCCAGAAACACATCCACATCCTAACCCCTGGAACTTGTGAATATTACTTTATATGGCAAAATAAGTTCATGAGATCAGGAGATTATACCTGAATTACCCAGGTGAGCTCTAAATATAATCACAATTTGCTTATACGAGAGAGATAGGACAAATGGACACAGAAGAGAAGGCAGTGTGACCACAGAGGAACTGGTTGGGGTGAAGTGGTTTTAAGTCAATGAATGCTAACAACCCCAGAGGAAGAGGCAAAAATGAAAAACCCAGATTCTCTGCAGAGCATCCAGAGGGAATGTGGTCCTGACAACACCTCCGTTTCAGCCAGGGATACTGATTTTAGACTTCTGGCCTCCAAACCCGTGAGAGAATACATTCCTGTCCTTTTTAAGCCACAGAGCTTGTGGTAACTTGTTACAATAACAAGGAAACTAACATACTCCGATTTACAAATTATACATGGATAGATTTAAATATCTATTTTTAAAACACAATTTTTAAGAGGTAAAACATAGATATAAGAAAAGGTTCAAAAATCTTCTGTACACGTGAATTATCACATAGGTTGGAACAAAGAGACCATATTTTCAGCCATATGTACAAATTTATATCTGTACCAACTGAAAAATAAGAGTATTTGTTACTCTGTACTCTTACCTAAAGTGTTAATTTTCTTTTTCTTTATAGAACTATTATGAAAAATCCTATAGTCAGGAACACCCTACTTTAAGAAAATGTATTTTTATGCATATGACTTTATCATTATACATGGAGAAACTATAACTGATATAGTCTCAGTTTAAAAATATACATTACAACTTTAGAATCAAGGAAAAGTATTTTGTCAGGAATGTTAATTTTTTTAATGTACCTACTCAGCAAAGCCTCAAAAGTTCTTTAATTGCCACAATTGCTAAAACTTAGTCTTGCTAATTCTCTTCTGGTTTGAAATACTAGGAGAAAGACTATTTATAAATTATATAAAATGAATGCTAGATAAATATTCTTGTATTATTTTTTATACAGAACAGTAATTGTAAAAGATGAAACAATTATCCACTCATGGTAGAATTAGGTAGACATACTTAAGACTAAATTTAGAAACAGCTACAAGATTATATTTTGCATAACATTAAAAGCTTGATTGAAGAGGCAGTAAAATTGCTTATGTGAAGAAACATGCTGTAAAGCATGATAAGAGAAGGGTGCTGATGTGGGTTTATGAGTGATTTTTATCATTTCCCCACATATGAGAGGGATGTTCAGAGTTAGAAAAAAACCAGAATTTCTTGATATAAATTCTACAACAAAAGATTACCAACAGACCCAATTTGGATTTAAAAACTGAAAAGAAAACATGCCATAAAAATGACTACCTTCTATAAAATACCTAGGCTGCATAAATTATATGTAAGAAAGAAGCACTAAATTAAAATAAGATAAAGATGAGAGAGATGAGAAAAATGTTGGATTTAAAGAAGTTTTGGACTTGTATTGTTTTACCTACATCTTCTAAATATTCTTGCCAGAGAAATGAAAAAGAAGAGATTCTTTGAAGAATACAAAACATCAAAAACTATAAATAGGGCTAAGAGGTTGTTTTAAAGTTATCTGAAAAAATGATGATCTTTTTTCACCTCAAATGTATTAAGAAAAGAAATATTTGGTGGTGCCCCATGAGCAAACTTGATGACTCTCATATGTCCAGGGTATGGAGACAAGAAGGCAGTAAATTTATCATTTAATAAATAATCATTTTAATTGCTTGATTTTACACACCGGTGTGTGCTGGATAGGAATGGGAATCAATACTATTTTATTCTCTATAGATGGAGGATTTTAATCAAGAGACTGCATGACTCTCCTAATGTCAAAAATGACAGCTTCAACTTCAGTTATGACACTAGAAAGCAGGCATAATTCTAATAGAAATTTTTAAAAAATTGCTTGAAACAGTTTCTTTCCTCAAAATTTTGTTATTGTGTTCATTTATATTCTGAGTATCAAATTGGAACAAACTAGAGAAATATACAAGTTGAAATTTATTTCCGTATATATGCTTAGCCATTGTTGAGAAATTGTGTAACAACTTCATAGACGTGAGGATTCGTTGAGCAATGGAAGTAATATTGGGAACACAGTATGCTCAAGAGTAAAAAGGTGGCTACAAGAAAGATGTGATATTGTTGTGGCTAACTCTCTGTTTCCTAAATGCTTCCCACAGTGCCACCTTGATGTTTGCAGTCTCAGGGGGCTGTCATGCCTGCTGTCTCAGTAGGCCATGTACAAGTGTTAGAATCTTTCCTAAATATATTGTTGATTCACTATCCTAAATGCTCCACAAACAAAATGAGGATGTCAGTTGAATTTGCTCTTATTACTTTCAGAAAAGGAAAAAAACTAAAAACAAACAAACAAAAAAACTAGTCTCTTCTGTTCTCCCTTCTCTTCCACACAATTGGGTTGAAAATTGAAGATTTTATCCATCAACTTAAACAATTTTCATTGAATAGGTATAACCTTCCAGTCTCTATTCTGGAAGTTTCTAAAATAAAAATACATTAAAAAAACATATAAACATATATTTGTAATAAGGAAATAGAAATATTTATAACTAGGAAATGTAAATACATATTTATAAATACAAATATAAACCTCATTGTGCAAAGATTACATTTATATAAGTAAAACACATCTCAGTGCCAGTAAAAAGTATATTAATAAAGATAAGTCATTATTTTCATTTCTCACAGGAGAAAGTATGAATTAGAAAAGACTTTGCAGAAATTATATTACTAGTTTAACATTAAAAACATAAGGCAAAGGCTATTGTGAACATAGTTGAGAAGTATGAGGTAGTAAGATGTATTTAGATATTACAGGTGTAGCTGTACTTCAGAAGCATTAAGTCAATGAGGAAATATCAGGCATTTGACTGAAGTACTAAGTACAAGGTCATGAGTGGCACTTCCTGATATACTTGCAGGCATGGACATTTCCTTGTAGTTGGGACATTTATAACCACTCATCAAATATGGAGGGAGAGTTGAATGAATTCTAGAGTATCCGTGACACCCTGAAATTGCAGAAGTATTTTATGACTATGATCGTAAATATATATAGTATTTGAGAAAAAGAAAGTCCATAACGTTTGCTAGATTCTTCAAGTGCCACATGGCTTCTAACAAGCACAGAACTATCAATCTGGGAAATAGGAATTTATTGTAGAGATTTAAGGTGTGATAAAGGTCTTTGTGTGTAAAAGACATGGTCATGCTGAGCGTTTGGGTGGTAGTTAACTCAGAAGAGTGAAGCTGATGAGAGAAATCCACCTGACTTGTAGGGTAGGGTCAGAGTCTTTGTATCCCCAGCTCCCAGCACTCAGACTGCCCCCGTAGTGCCTATGTTTACACAACATTCTGTAAGCGAACAAAGGAAAAGACTGAAGGCGGGAAGAGAAGTTATCAATCTCATGATCTCATGCAATTATCCAGCCAGAGATGACAACTGTCTAGAACTTGAGAAGATAATTTGGATGCAAAAGAAATTACATACTACATATTTTGAGAGACATTTTAGAGGTAAATCAGTAAGGATCAGCGGCTGATTGATTGCCTCTGAGGGAAGAATGGAGAATGATCTGCTGTTTTGTAGGTTTGATGATGGACCCCAGTGTCATTCTGCACCTCCCTGTAAGAACAGCTCTCTTATACTGCTTTGTATTATATTACCACAAACATGCCATGTCTACCCTGCAAGACTATGTTTCTAGAAGATAGGTTTTATTTGTTAATTTTTATGGTGTTCTTGACAGTAGTTGGGTTAGCTAATGTCTAGCTAATATATGTTCAAAAAGATCTAAAGATGCCACAGACAGTGCTGTCAAATTTCTAGTATCCTCAGAAATGATGAGCT
The DNA here is from genome assembly GCA_004026585.1 of Noctilio leporinus. NCBI lineage: Eukaryota > Metazoa > Chordata > Mammalia > Chiroptera > Noctilionidae > Noctilio > Noctilio leporinus. The sequence continues at coordinate 314,268 of PVIW01001203.1, forward strand.
TTCATCTCTTGTTTTTGGACTTCTTGATAGTTTTTGCCTCAGTAGTTTTCCATTTCTGAGAGGGAACAGTAGGGATGAAGGCATCTCTTACTGACTGGTAATGAAAAGCAGAGGGGCATGGCTGCACTTTCTAACAATTGAGGGAGAGAAGCTGGACAGACAGGGTTGAGAGCTCTTATTGGAGACTCAACACACATAGTTTCTCACTGATCTGTTTTACACTTTTGAGTTTTGAGTTCATTCTGAAAGTTCTTCTCAAGCAGATTAGAAATTAAACTCTAACAAAGAGAATTATGTTTTCACAAACCAGATACAGAAATTTAGAGGGATATTTTCATGGTAGCTGTGTTATATATGTTGAATACCACATCAGTGACATGCCAAATAAACACATTACATTTGTTTCCTAAAAAGATGGTCCATTGATAGTTAGATGTGTCCCTGACAATGTAGAAGGATGGTGTCTTGGAAAGAACAGTAGTCCTAGAGCCAGAAAGACCCAACTTTAGTTTTTTCCCTTCGCTCATTTTTTTTTTAAGATTTTATTTATTATTCCAGAGAGAGGGGAAAGAGAGGCAAAGAGAGAGAGAGAGAGAGAGAGAGAGAGAGAGAGAGAGAGAGAGAGAGAGAGAGAGAGAGAGATACACCAATGTATGGTTGCCTTTCACCTGCCTCCAGCTATGGACCTGGCTGGAGACCTGGCTTGCAACCTGGTTATGTGCCCTGGCTGGGGAATCAAACCAGCAACCTTTGGGTTCGTAGGCTGGCGTCCTATCCACTGTGCCACCAGCCAGGGCACCTTTGGTCATTTTTAATTGTATGACCTTGAGAAAGATGACTGTCCTCTCTGAGGAATAATGCCATTAATTTTTGAAAATATGAATGATAATAATAGTTAATATATTCTGACCAATATAATATGCCTGTAAACTGCTCTGCTTTAATTTAGCCTTAAAGCCAAAAATAAGGTTAAAGCCTTTATGATCGTAAAACAGGGTAATGGCATAGAGAATAATATGGGAGAGACTCTTTTTAGAAAAGGTGGACCAGGATATCCTTCTATATTAGATGCCAGTTGAAATCTGAATCATAAGTAGGAGGCAACCTAGGTCAATTTCCTTGACAACTGTCCTAGCACTTCTACAAGTTTGGTGTGTTCAACGAACTTGAGAAGACCTTTTGAATAAGTGTTTCTGGAAGGAACTATTTCTATTCCTAGGAATTTTTATTGTTAATAGGAAACTCCTATATTTCTTACGTATGTTAAATTTTGAAAACCGCCATTAGACTCAGGAAAAAGTGAAGGAGACCAAGTCCTCCAGCTGAGTGTGTTCTCACACTACACAAAGGGCTTGAGAGCATGAACTTTGGGTCACACAGATGTCTATTCAAAACTAGGGAAAGTTACCCAAGATTCATCTTCCATTTTCTCCTATTCTTAAAGCAGAAAACAATATGATCTAGTTATAGAATTTATGTGAGATTAATTTAATATCTTAGTAAATTGATAGGAACTTTATATTGTCAAGTACTATTAGAAAGTATAAGTAGTAATTAAGGAGCAGCAGTGGGGATAAAGATTAGGGAGAGTTGTGCTTTGTTTTTTGTACAAAATTATTTACTTTTGTGTAAGGTCAAAATTATTTCTTACTAGTATTTTAAAACATCATTAACTGTTTTTATTGTTAAAAACAGATTGCATTTCAATACAAGTTAGACATCAATTCAACAGACTTTATTTAGCAGGATTAGTTCAGAAAACAACTGCAGAATGATGCCCTAAAGCGCTGCACAAATATCCTATTTAATATTGAAACTTCTGTCAGCATGGAGACTAAAAGTTATGAGTGATAGTCACTGTTCTCCAGGTGTTTCACACTTATTTTCTCTTTAATTAGCATAATTTTGTCATGAGAAAGGTATTATTATTTCCATCATTCAAGTAGGGCACTTAGATATTAATAATTTAAGTAACTTGCCTAGAGCCACATAGCCAGTGCGATGCAGTGCTCAGATTTAGGCATAAATCTTTCTGCCTGCAGACACCAGACTTTATTCCAGAAGTATTCATTAGGTTAAAAATCAACAAAGAAGTTTCATTGTCATTACCTGTTATCTTAGGTGAAAATGATTTTTGGGCTTGAATTGTATTAAAATTAATGTTCAATTTGGATTTTAAAAGACAGTCTTGGCTATTTTTAAATTTAACATAAGTAAAAAAGTTTACCAAGTTTTAAACTTAGGGAAGTACAACTTGCATGTCTCTTTGATGAAGAGAAGCCTAAAGCAAATTCCTACCTAAAAACCTGTTATCCATTCTTCTGGTTTTAGGGCATAAAGTGGCTTGCTTGACCTAATCTTGTTAAGTCACTTGAATTGTGTAATGTGAAATCCTCAAATAACACTGTCATTTTGCCTAATAAAATATGTTTTACTTTTTTGAGATTCAAAGATTAATGTGGCTATAAATCAGTGAAATGAAACTTCCTTCCATGTTAAGAAGGCAACTGGGAGCTGTTAATACTCAAGTCAAACTTTGGTTTCTAATAGCCTGTCACTTCCTCTTTTGAGGGCACTGTATTTCCATCAAAAGATTTTACTCTTACCCTGAAATATTAAAGAGATAGCCTTGGCAATAGCTTGGCAATGGAGGCAATAGCATTCTATAACATAAATAAGCTTTGTGTTCATATTCTGCTATTCTCCTTGAAGTTGCCTGCAAGAATGATAAATATTATGTTTCCAGAGCAAGAGTGAAATGTGGAACACTGATCTTCCCTTTTGAAAGATTAGGTGTTGCTGCAGTCACTCCATCTTAAAATATCATCATGTGAAATTTGGAAACAAATTGGTTTCCCAACCTAGGAGAAAAGAGAGTTAGAGAGACAGAGAGAGAGAGAGAGAGAGAGAGAGAGAGAGAGAGAGAGAGAGAGAGGGAGAGGGAGAGAGGTGGCTTGCATATGCATTGCAAGCCATTGTATATATGATGAGTCTTGGGCTTTTCAAAGCTGCAGAAAACATGGTTGGATCTTTTGTGCTTCTCTTGAAAAGAATCAAAGGGAAGCTCTAATACTGTGTAGAGGCCCGCTCTCTTGATGACTCTGTAAATCTCCTCTCCAGCAGCCGGGCACTGCAGAGTCACTGACCTTGTATTTTAGATGATGTCAGGGGAGAGCAATACAAGAAAAAGGAACAAAGCAGGCTTCTGCATTTAGCAGCTGATGAATATGTTTAAAGTAAAATGAACATGTCTCCGCTGTCCCCTACATTTCCACAAACTTGTTTCTTTGTTTTGAAGCCAAATGCAATAACTAGGCTAAACAATGAGTCATGTTGACTTAAAAAATCTTTAGATAAAATAGCTGTCTTTTTAAGGAAACATCTCTGTGTCTCTTTGTTCATAAAGCCTGGTTCTTTAGATTTGAGATTTCATGGTATATAGTTTATTATATTTTTTCCTGTGTGCAAATGAAAATGGATTTAAGAATATATTAAGCAAAAGCAGAGTTCAAGAAGTTTGGTTGGTGCCAGGAACAGGGTTAAATTCCAAATAGTTGTGGGTGGTCTTCCATCATTCTGGAAGGATCTACTGATCAAAAAACGTTGGCGATATATAGCTGTTTTTCAGTTAGTGATAACTGGTTATTTCTTTTTGTGTCTAGTTCAACATTTTGTGAGGTGCAGTGCAGCCAGGCTCCTGTATGAGACTGTATTTAAATCATAAAGGCCTGTAGAGAAAGTTTGCACTGTATGATTCTTTATTAAAGAGTAATTATAAACTTTGTAACTGGTAGAATAGTGAATTGAGCCATCAGTGTTATTGGATTTTTACTTTTAATTGAACACATTATGAAGAAGGATGTTAAGTTGAATTTTTCCAAGATTTTTGTCTATTCATACCTATTTTTATGCAGATATCTTATAGTTTAGGTATACAAACATTTTGTTTTACTTTATTTGCTTATTAATGTATCATAAAATAATATCACCTTTGAGATTGCTTTGTTAGCAAGTTCTAACAAACTTGTGATATCACACACTTTCTCCTACTTTTTTGTTGGCACTTCAAACAACTTTGGATAAATTCAGCCACTTTGGTTCCTTACACAAGGAGTTTGCGTTTTTGCAGATGGCTTGTGTGACCTTCAGGAAAGTTTGCATTTTTGCATGTTGATTGACTTCTGATGCTTTAAAAAGACCACTCAAATCCTCTCCTTTATCAACTATGAAACTAATCATCCCTGAATCTTGATCTCTACAGAAGCTCTTTCCACTCCCTGGAAAATGCATATAGCTCTTTAGTAACTCATATTTACCCCTCCAGTCACAGCTCCTGACAGTTTCTCACAGAAGCTTTCTCTGCTATAGAGCAGCTGCCCTTGTCCTAAACACTTTTCCTGTCTCTTACAATACTTTGTGCATTTATTACTGTGATTATTAGTTTGATAAAGCAACTCAACTGTTTGTTAAATATTGAAATAAAGTCAAGCACTTCCTTCTGATTAAGATTTCCCTATTATTTCCAGCGAAACTTAATCTGCCTTTAATGGTCCCTTAATTTCCTAAGTCATCTTCTTGTACTGCAATTTTTTGTGTACATCTATTCTAGACTGTCCACTCTGAGGAGAGAGACCAAGAATTGTCATCTTTTTGCCTGGTTACTGGCTCATAGACTATCTATTGAATGAATGAGTAATATATACCTCTCAAAGAATATTTTAATTTTGTGTGGAGCCTTCTGTAGTATATAAAATATAAGGTTTATGTTGTAGAATGAACATAAACCTGTGGAATGAAGCGTCAGAAAACTTTATGGGGGAGAAATGGCATAAGAGACTTTTACTCAACACATGGAATTTCCTACAACCCTTGCTATAATCAAGTATTCTGACTAGAATTTTCCAGTGAAAGGCACAATATATGCAAAGGAAGCTTTATTGAAAGCATGGAAAACCAACAAATAGTATAAATTGTGTGATAGACAAGTGTTAAATGCTACTGTAAGAATCTTTCCAAGTAATGGATTAGTGTGGTCACTTTGAAGTTCAGCATGGGGCGTGAGGTTTATTATACTCTGTGGGCCAGGACTTTGCATTATATGCCATGTCAGCTTCAGCTCTTCACCCTGCCCACTGCACGTGTGTTGGTCTGAGGCATTGTCTCCATCTTTAAATTTTCTGTGTTTTACCACCCATTGACTCTTAGTATCACTATTTAAAAATGTTTCTTCCTCATTTATTTTCTGTAATTTTTAACAACTGCTTTCATATTGATTATAGCCAGCTTTAGAACTTAACAACCTGAGAAAATGTTTTTCATATTTTTAAATCTTTACAGAAACAATTGTAATGATTACAACTATTTTATTTAGTAGAAGTACACTAATTTACACCATTCCATTCTCATTTCAATTACTATTGTATCCACTTCTGGGTGTTTTTTTATTTTTTTTTTTAGGCCTTTCTGTTGTTATGTTTCTTCTTTTATTTTGCCAACAGTCTGGAACTACTGTTCTCACCTTTGACACCTTGTTTTTGATCACTCTTCCCCAAAGCAGCTTTTCCAGCAGTGTCAAGAGCTCTGGAAAGGAGATGTCAGATGAAGTGTTTCCTCCTCTTTGAGTTTATCTCCCTTCTTCATGGGCACTGAAACTGAGGCCTTCCTGACAGTGGGAATGTTTATCCATGTTGTCCTCTACAGTTTAGCAAGAGGTTCAGATTTGGTTCTACTTTACAGAAGTTACTCCCTTCTAGTTCAGAGACTCTCAAGCCATTTTAATTATTCCCCAATTGTACATTCTTCACACTCTGAGATAGGATCCAGTACCATTTCCCTCACAAGGTGCCAAATACTGGCACCTAACACCTCTGAAGTTTGCTTTCAGGTCTCCCAGTGAGTTTGAAGGATGGGGAGTTAGAATTTGTGATTGTCCAGCTTATTGAACCACACATCACAAGTAGAATAACTTTAGGTATGGGAACAGAAAGATTGGTTTTGGTTTAGCTTCCTTTTTTCCAGAAAAGAGACAGTTATATTACTGTGGTCATATTTCTAAGATAGTGTTTTTTTTTTTTTTTTTTTTGTTTTTTTTTTTTAAGATTTTATTCATTACCTTTAGAGAGGGGGAAAGAGAGAGAGGCAGAGACGAGAGAAACATCAATGTATGGTTGGTTGCCTTTCACCTGCCTCCAGCTAAGGACCTGGCGGGAGATCTGGCTTGCAACCTGGTTATGTGCCATGACTAGGAATCGAACCCAAAGGTTCATGACCTGTGCCTTATCCACTGTGCCACCGGCTAGCGCTAAGATAGGTTTTTAAACAGACTCTTTCTTCCTATTAGATTTATAATAACACCAAGGATTATATTAACTTTACAAATATTCCATAACAGTAGATAATACTTGTAAAGTGTGAAAAAAATTATTTTCATGGATACTTTTATTGTTGCAGGGAACATTCAAGTTAATACATAGCCTCATTTTTTTTTTCTTTTATTTTGTAGATTTAAGATCTAAAGGGGGGATGGAGGGTAGAAGGGAGTAATAGCAGGAAAAGGGCAAACCAAGTCCTGTATCAACAAATGGTGAAGCTAGAACTTCATCCCCAGTTGGCTAATTCTAAAATAGGGCCTCCCCCTTCTTTCACCTGACCTTTTAATAGTAATAAAATATTATCTTGAACACCCCAATTTTTGAAATTTAATAGCATTTTTACTCATTTCATTGGCTCATGCTCATAATTTTTAATTCACCAAGATTAAAAAATGATAAAACTCAGTGTAGCAGAAAAAAGGGTGGAATGTGAATAAACAAAATCTTTATCTCATATTCGGAGACAGTTCAGTTGCAAAACTTTACAGAAGGCAGAGTGGATCTTAGCAAGTCATGCAGTGCGTTTCCCCACTGCCAAAGCTATGGCAGTTTAGGCCATTTCAAATGATCGTCCAGTTTTGGACAGCCTATAAGAGAAGAGGGAACCACAAAAGGGAAGCTGAACAAATATCAGCAGACCTGAGAGCTGACCTCATTGGGAGGATCACAGACGTCTTTATGAAACAGTCCAATTTAAATTACATTGAAGTCATGAGTAGGAGTTAGAAGAAAGCAGGAAGAAGTCTTTCAGCAGAAACAACATGCACAAAGGCCCAGAGGCAGAAATGAGGAAGGCAAGTAGTTTGAAGCTGTGAAAAGAAGACCACAAGGGTAAAAATACAAAGAAAATGAGCAAATATCCTAGTATTGGTTGAGGTTTTCTAATGAGATAACCTTGATCCAGGTCATGGAAGGCTTTAAATGCCACATTAAGAACTTTGAATCTTGTTCTCATAATGAAAAGCCATTCAAGGGAGCTTAAAAGGGAAGTGATTTCCTAACATCCAAACCATGAATGTTTCGAGTGCAAAGGGGGCACTATTTGCTGGGAAAACAGCCACAAGCTGGATTGTCTGGGGCAAACCAGGCTGACAGTCATCCTTCTTCTAAACTTCTGCATAGAGGCTAATTTTTCCCCATGATGCAAGGCCTGGCAGATACATTCTGTGTTCACTATTGCCTTTCCTTTTCAGGACTCACTATTTCCCTTATTCTTTCTTTCATCCATTTGGTATTTGGCTTCCACTTAGCTGATCGTACCCATCCATCAAAAACTGTAGAAAAGTGGAACTTTTTACCTTGTCCATGGAGCTTTGGCTGACTGTCCCAGCTCACATTCAGGCAGCCCTTTTCAGACCTGTTGAGATGGTCTAGTGAGCATTAGCACCCTTGAGAATGTTATCATTAAGTGGTCTTCTTAGCCCCCCACCTTACTCCCCAAACTGATAAAGAAAACTTGAAAAGCTCAGGCATGTTTTATGCTACATTTTGACACTGCATAGACTCATGAGCAGGTAAAGAACATGGTAGAAACTCAGTAATTAAATATAGAAGTTGTCTGTCTGATTTCAAAAACAAGAGGATATCTGATTGAGCTCACAGATTTAAGAAACTCATGTTGCTGTTGAATTCTAGTTATAGCCTCTTCCTCCTATTCATTACTGTGTGATCTTTGTTACATTGTTCAAATGTGCTGAACTTTGTTTTCTTTATGTGTAGAACAGGAATAATGTTAAGACCTAACATCAAAGCTTCGAATATAAATTAAATAAAATAATTTTGTAAAGTACTTAGAACAGTAAATCCTACTGGACAACCTACAAGTGGTAGCTATTTAGAATTATCTTTGTCTTTTTGTTTTTGTTTTTGATTTTTTTTTAGAAAATATGGTTTAAACAACATACCTTCTGAGCTCTCTTTGGCTTAAGAATTAGGAGCTATTGTTTCAGTCTCTTAAAGTTTCACTGCTCTTGTTTTTATCTGCCTGTTTGCCATAAAAGATCAGGTGAAGTTCAATTTTTAACCCAGTTTGTAAAAATGAGCCTCAGGAGAGGATGGGTCACTTCAGCACACTCTGCTTAAAATGCTGCTGTGATAAGACATCCAGGAGAGGAAGTCATTCTGTGGGGTAAAAGAAAAGATCTTCTAAGGATTGATTTTGAAACCTGTAGATGTGTATTCTGCCTGAGAAAGAGCTGAGGTACATGTTGAGAACTTTGTGGGAGTCCGGGCAAACAAATGCAGTCATGTAACACATGATGATGGAAGTTTCTGTCAAAGATAGGCCATATGCCACAGTGTTCCCATAAAATTACAATGGATTATAAACAAATGTTTGCCATATTGAAAGTAAAGGCTGGGCCCAGCTATTGTATTGAATTTACTGCTAGCTCTGGGTGGTTTAAATAGACAAAGGAGCTCAGCATGCTGTCCACCCACCTTGCTGGCAGCTGGAACAAGGGACTGACTAAAACGGGAGAGGAGTAGGCTGGGGAGGAGGGTGGCTGGGAACCCGATCCATGATCCATGAACGCTTGCCCCTGCCTGCCCGGGGGGACATGCACACATGCACCACGTCCTGTGCACAAAATCATTTCTCTTCTTCCCTCTCTCCCTTTCCTCCTTTTCTATCCTCCCTCTCCTCCCCTGCTCTTCTGTATTGCTTCTCATCTCAAGCTTTACCTGGCTGGGTCTCTTTGGACCTCAGCTCTCCCTTTCTCTCCCCTTCTCTTCCTTCTCTGTCTCCCTCCCTCCCTCCTGACATCTACTCTCCCTCCCAGGGCGCCTGACTCCACAGCCCTCCCCTGCACCCCCAGCGTTTGTGAGTGGGCTAGCATAGCTTTACTGTATCTTTTCTGTTTAGATGCACAAATGCTATTTGCATTACCATTGCCTACAGTATTCAGTGCAGTAACTTGTTGTACAGGTTTGTAGCCTAGGAGCAGTAGGTTATACCATATATATACTCTGTGTGTGGAATGGGCTATACCATCTTGTTTGTGTAATCATTTGTGATGTTCACACAATGACAAAATTGCCTAAAAACTCATTTCTCAGAACATATCTCCATCATTAAGTGAAGCATGACTGTAACAGAACATAAGATTTGGAATTGTCATAAGGTCTTGGTATTTCATATTTGTGTCCTTTTATTTGAGCAAATTAGCCTGCTATGATAAGAAAGCAATAAATGTGTATTGGATATATAAATTAATAGCACATCATGAATTTTAAATATAATCAATGAATTAGCATTGCATATTTTTTCTAATAGAGAGACTTCTGGGAGTTGATTTTTGATCAAGTAATCTTTTATCTATGTTTCAAATGTTTAAAAGGCCAAAGATAATTTAGTGTTCAGAACAAATGAGTTCCCTTTCTCAGTAATTTAAGATATATATTATTCATAAGCAAGAACCCTGAGCTCTTCACCTTCCTTTACCAAGATCACATTTCTGAGCACATGAATTTTTTTTTTGACTTATTTTACCTAAAACATTAAGAGCATTGACTGATTTAACAGAAAACAAAGGTTAGTTCTTATGGGATTAGTTATAAAGAGTGATTTACATACAATGTATATTACTATCTAGTAAACTATGTTGTAATAGCTACAGCAATATATTGACTATCTTCAATTGGACACCAGAGCTTATATTGGTAGAGTTTATATTTTGGGGAAATGTATAGATCTCCTAGCCTTGATTAAATTCTCAAGGCTCATAATAATTTCTATCACAAAGAAAAGTCTATGTCAATACACAAATTTCAGGTAAGCATAGTGAGCTGCAGATTTTCCATCAGGGAACATCGACATGGAAAGCATTATAGTAATTTTCCATCATAGAAATCTATAATAACGAAGATTTCAGGATAGAAGCATGAAGGTTTTTTAAAATCATGTTTACCAGGAGGTTTTCCTAGAGACTTAGAGACCTACACTGCCCTTTGAGGGCAACTACGTTTTCTAATACCACGCACTCTCAGCCAAAGTTCCTTTTGATCAGTTGAGTACATCCTGAGAAACAACACCACTAGTTGTACTTCCAATGTTGTAAAAAAGATGGCATCATTATTAAGATTTAAAGACCTATAGAACAGCACCACTCCTTTCTCTTGTTTAGATAGGAAACAGTAATTGTGATTTCCTTCTCTCACTGTAGCCACATCATTAAATCAATCATTTGCTCTAACTGGCCAAATCATTGAATCATTCATTGACTTAAGTTGGATCTACATTAAACCAAAATGATGGAATCTTTAGTCGCTCTTTTTATAGATAATAATTATCAACACTTTGAAACTCATTCTTAAAAGAACATATTTTCCCCTGGCCCCAGAGTTCAATTATGGCTAACTAACAGCAATTTAAATAGCATTTTAACTAAATAGCCTTGGCTTCTAGGCTTCCAACAGGGGCACTTCTAAAGTAAATCTTCCTTGGTTAACAGCTGTCAACTGTCAATGAGCTAAAGGTAATTAAATTTAAAGATAGGTTTATGGCTCAGAAAATAGACAAAAATCCTTGGGCCAGGAAGGTCTTAAGTTAATGCAGTTATTGCTCCCTGTGGCATTTGAATTAATGCAAGAAATTGATTATTTTCTAAAGAAACAAAAAGAAAAGAAAACTGTAATTGTTTGTTCCTTGTAAGTAAAGTTAAGGCTATTTTCCCTGCTAAGAGCACACTCTTGGTTTCACTTCATTATAGATTAGAAAGAAAAGGAAAGAAAGGAGGAAAAAAGTATTTTTTAAAAATATACACAAACTAAATAAATTATGGTAGAATGGGTGGAAAAATAGCAATTAGGGTCTGTGAACATCAAATATATATCAATAAGTGTTTCAAGAAGAGAAGATGAAAACCTCAATCCAAGATTTCTAAGAAATGCAAGGATTAAAAAAAAATCTTACATAATAGAAGTAGTCCAGTTGTCACGCAGTTCCAGGGTTAGCTCAGATATTAAATGATTTCTTTAAAAATCCAAGCTTTTTTCTACATTTCTGCTAGCAGTCTTCTTGGTAGGTACAACTGCTACAAATATAATATGCTCACATACTAATATCGAGAAGTAGAAAAAGAAACACCTATTTTTTGTGCCACTTTTTAAAATGCAAGAAACTTTTTTTTATACTCCTGCAGGAGGCTTCTCTTTACATTTTATTGACCAGAATTAGTCACAGGGCCACACTTAAACCATTCACTGGCTAAAGGGCATAGACCAGCTCTGCTAACAAGGGGGAAAAGAATAATATTGTTAGACAAAGGTTCAGCAGTGTCTCCTCCTGAAGTGAACACACATTGATCCTCTCCTGTGTGCTGGTGGGCCATCTTTTGAGACATCTTTTGATATAACCACTTTATAGATGAGGAAATTGAAACTGGGAAGAGTGAGGTAGCTTTATTAAAGTAGCATGCTTATCAAGTGTTGAAGCTGGGATTTCAACTCAGAATTGTCTGACTCAAATCTGTAATCTCTCTGCACTATCACATTGTTGCCTGTGCGTCATGACTCACTTTCAGGTTCAATAACAGAGCTACCGTTTTTTGATCTAATAACCAATGCACCTGTATGCTTTGCTTTTCCCTTGGGATTTATTCTCCTTCAAACCTATCTACTTACTCTCGGAACTTCACATAATTTTGAGAATTGGAAATCTCTACCTGCAGATTTTGTATTTCTAATGGCAAATGGGTTATCCATTTAAATTGGAACTATCAACAATCAAATAATCTCCCTACCAAAGAAATTTTGAACCCCCCAAATGTAGTAATGTCATGTTCATTTATTTCTTCTTTACAGCATTGAGGGTGGACATTTATATCTTCCATTTACCCACAAGTCAACTTCATATAAAATCATTTCTAATCCCTTAAGTGTTCCTCACATAAGTTCTTTCTTTTCACTTCTAGCATATCAGGTCTTTATCAGCATCATATCTGGAATGGCATCTCTTAGTTTTCCAGTCTCGCATACTCCAAAATTGCCTTGCACACTAAAATCATTACTTCCTTTAAAAATGACTTTATTATGTTACTCTCTTGCTCAAATGGTTTGAGATTATTCTATAGGTGAAATAAATGAAATCTTAAATGTATTAATAAATATAAATCAGAAAATTTAGTCCTCCGTATTTTCTCTTTGTGTAGGGAATTATTCTTATTTTGCTGGCAGAGCTTGATATATTGTCCCAAGACATGATAAGAGGTAACCCATATCACTCAAAGACAGACTCTAAAGTATTGGATGTATATTAATAATTACACCTCACCACAATTCTATGATGTAGGCATTATTATTATCCTGACCTTACTAATGAAGACACTGAAGTACAGATAGATAAAGGCACTTGCCAAATACATATAGAAATGAAATGGCAGAACTAGGATTCCGGCTACAGTGGTGGGTGCTCAGAGCCTGTGAACTCAGTCGTGTTTTACTTCTTTAGTCTATGTGTTTTACTGGAGAGTTATTTATTGAAATGGTATTTATTGAATAAGCTACCCGATGCTTTACAGAATAATTATAAAATCATGAATCTGCTCCATAGGATGAGAGGCAAGTTTCTAAGAATACCCTGGATTTTAGGCAAAGTCAAGGAAGTCAGATACCAATCCAGCCTTTGAGGGACATGTATTAAGTTCTACATTCGATCTCATGTTCTAAGCTCTTCCATGTTTCCCTGTTTATAACTCTGCTCTAGCAGGGGCTGACATTTTTTTTTTTTTTAATTTTATTGTTGTTGTATTACATTCATCCCCTTTTTGCTCCCCTCTGTCCCCCTCCCCACCCACCCATTCCCCCCAAAGTCAATCTCACCTGTTGTCCATGTCCATGGTTCCTTTATACTAGGTTCTTATCTAAGCTGCTCCCCTTCCTTGCCTCTGCCTCCCCCCTCCCCCCAACACCTTTCCCCCTGACCACTGAAGGCCTATT